>WBMZ01019642.1:0-31127 GCA_013400975.1 Atrichornis clamosus | reverse complement strand
GGCAGCGAGGTGATATGCCACTACTGACAAGCAGGCAGACTGCAAAAGACTTCATTTCTCATTTCTGTGATCTCCTTTCATATGTTGATTTGAGGGTTGTTTTTAAGAATAAACTAATAATTCCAAGATCAAAAACCTTGGTACTCTGAAATCGAATTATAAAACTTAGTTGATTTTAAGTCACCTAAGGTGATTTTTTTGAGAGTTTTCAGCCAGACCTTTTAGTATTTTGCACCTATTCTGTTCACACCATTGATGTGCAGTCTTCTTGAAGTTCCTAAATGCCTGCTAAAATTTGTAACCGTGGTGCAGGTACATGCATGGTAAATTGAAATCAAGCACGTTTTTCTCAGTCTCTCTTTCAAAATGTTATAGACCATAAATTGAAAATTACTTGTCCCTGATATCTTCTATGCCTGCTGGGTTCTATTCTGCAAGAGTCAAATGAGGCAATTTGAAAAAGACAGGTAAAATATAATGGGAAGCTGGTCTCCAGTTCTAAGGGAAAAAATCCTTAAAACATTTTACACTATTTACTCTGCTCTGATATTGAGATGGAAGTTTATTTCCCCTTGCTTAAGCTGCAGTGAAATGCTAAATGCTCTTGATGAATGAAAAATAGAAAAAAATAATAATAAATATTCAGCTCTAAGAGCAGAGAATAAAGTTATGTAGAGGTGATAAAAGAAATACAAATCCAGAGCCTTCTGTTAGCTAATTATAAAAATGAAATTGTTCATTTTGTCTAATCATAGTGATGCGCTATTTTATTAATAAGTTAATAATAAAACTGAGCCAAAATACAGGTATTTGGAACATAAATATTTTTTATAGTTATAGTAAAATAAATATTTGAGTGATGCTGGTTTGCATCTTGACTTCAGAGCCATTCATTAACAAAAGTAGGATGTTTATAATTTTTAGCTGTGTGTCAGGATAAGAAGTCAATGCCAAATTTATAAACAAAGATTTAATATGCTATTTTCTGGAGGTATTGTAGGGACAGCTTTCCCAACAGAAGGCTTCTGAATGAAAATTCAATCTTCATATTAATACCTCATATTTAACAAAGTAACAATAAACATGTTCATAGATTTGTTAGTAGAGTTGATGCAGGTAACTCATTCCTGAAGAGGTCTGAAATAAAAAGAAGGGTACAATAGATTGGAATGAAGCCAGAGATGTGTAATAATGGAAAGATTTCAAGGCAGAAGGTCTGGAAAGGCAAAAACACAACCTTCAGATTTACCAAATTAAAGGAAAACTTCATATCTAAAAAACTGAACTAGCTTAAAAGTAGTTAGCTCTGCCTCTTCTAGTTTCTGGATTTGTGGATCACCTCATGTTTTATTGCTTCTCAGGTTCTGTTTCCCTCTAAACAGTGGCAGATCCCACTGTAGCACCAACTTTTCAGTTCAGTGCGACAAATAAATTTCTCCATTTCTACCTTCAGCAGACTAAATTCAAATTTTCACCAATCTTAGCAGGAAAAGGATCAGGCCCCAGGTCCTGCCTAGTGTCCTCATTCTGGTTGTTCAGTGCAATGAGCTGGAGAGAGTGTTCCCTGTTAGTCTCTTTTTTCCCCTTGTCTGTCTGTCTTTCCCCCCTTCACTCACCCCCTCCAAATTACAAAGGCTATAAGTAAAATAAAGCAAACTTTTAAACTCTCATCTTTCACACAGAATATGAGGGAGCAGCAAGCATTAAAAAAACCAATAGCAGGAATCACAAAAACATATTCCTGTACAAGGAACCCTAAGTTAAATTTGGATGCCTAAGGACTAAAAGCTTTCTCTGAATGCTACCCTGCAAATTAAAGATTCAATTAACCACTTCCATAATGATGGAAAGTAAAACTAACTAAAGTAAAACTGACTTCACAAAAAGAAAGTCACAATCAATACGCAAGTGCAATCTCTTAGAATTTGGTTATGTTACCAATTTGGTGGAAATAATCACAAAATGATGTCCCTAAATTCTTTGAAAGCAAGGCCAACATTCTTCAGTGAGGACTGAAAGGTTCACTTGATTCCATTAGGACATAACCATAAGCAGCATTTTCCTTCCCAGGGGGTTGCTTTCAGGGCCTTTTAATGCTTGATCACACAGTGAAGAGCTGTTTAAACTAAGGTGCCCTTAGTATCTTCTATCTCCTGAAGACAAATGATACAACTGTATCACCTCACCCAGCACTTAGGTTTTAAAAGTGACAGTGTTACTAGAAATGCAGGAGGCAAATTGCTTGATACCTTCCTGACTCTCTCCGAAAGACCAAATACTTAGAGTCATTTGAAGATTTCAGATGCTATCTAAACCAAATCATCTCACTGTTACACATTGCTAGAGCCGTGGGATGAAAGGAATAAGATTGTAATGGAACCCTAAAGGATGATAGAAAGGGAAGTTTAATTTCAAATTACACTCTGACTTACCTAATATTTTGGTCTTTCAGAAATGTCAAAAGCATCACACAGACCTTTACCTTGAGCTTTTAAATACTGTGGGGACTTCATTAATCATCCTGGGTAGGCTAGAAACTCAACCTCTTCCTGACCAGACTCATCTCTTTTCCCTTATGTTCAACAAAGCCTATAATCTGCTATCTGATTTCAGTCTCTTTTGTGAAGGAGACTGCCACGTTTTCAGCCCTGCTGTGTAAAGCCTCCTAGTTTCAATCTCAAAGTGCTTAGGATAATTTGAATAGTTTTCCAAGCCTTGGGCGTTAGAACAAATTTCTTGGTGTTACAGTAGTGTGGATGGGATTCTGGTTTAATGGGCTTATGCCTCTTGTTAGGGGTCTGAACCTTGGCTGTTTGGTAGTGAGAGAAGTCTGTAGAAAGAGAATCACTCCTCTACATAATCAGGTTAATACCTAAACCAGAAAGCAGATACTTCCTAGTAGATGAAAAAAGTACAGAGCAGGTAAAAGGGTGATGAGAAAACCTATGAAAGAATATGCACCAGGCACCTTGTGATCAAACCACTGCTCCCTTCCACCCCTGCTGCTCGTGACCAGCAGCAGCCCCTGGTAATGCTTGTTGAAATCTCGTCTTATGGAGAAAACGTGCTCTTTATGAACTGTCTCTTTCCCTCTTTTCACAATATACACAAATTTGCATTTCTCCTCCTCATACATGCTTCCATTCCTCCCTAATATAACGTGTTTAGTGCCATTTTATCAAACAGAAGCCACTGCTTGTTTATCTTTTTTTCCTTCAAGCTGTCATCTGGGTGAATGACTGTGAAGGCTTAAGTGAAACTAGCTCTTAGCAGCCTCCTGCAGTTATATGTTTGACATAAGAGGTCACAAGGAAGACGTGATAGAAAGCATTTACATCTCTGTTTCCCAAAGCAATTAATTCAATAGCTAAACCTTTTTCTAGTTAATGGGTGTAGAGTCTTTTCCATACACGGTTCACTATGGGCATGTCCTTCTACTCAGAAATTCCAACCATTTCACTTTGAAAAGCTTTAAAAATCCTGGACAAACTCATCCCAAAGACAGATATATTGATCAATCTGCTTTTTTTAACCTTGGTCTCATTGCTATTTTATATGAATTTAGTGCAATTATTATTGGAAACATGATTTCTTTTATCAGATTACTAATGACTTAGAAAAATTATAGTCTGCTGCAAATGCCACCTATGTTAGAAACAAATAACATCTTATATGTTTTGAACATTGCAATAAACTGGAATCTCCCTCACTAAAGCATTTAGATCAGGCTTTTAGTCAGAGAAGGTTCATAATGATTTTTCCTTTAGGCTGAAGAATGTAGTGGGTGTGTTCTTTAAGATCCCTTCTTTACCTTAGGTGACTTAAAAGATTGCTCCTCAGATAAGTTATAGAAAGTTGTAGCTGAACTGTGATCAAGGAACATACTGAAGTCTCCCTGAGGACAGACAGTTTAATTTCTGTACACTCAGCAGTGCTGACTAATTTAAACTGTTTCAGTTTTTATATTTTTAACCTGTTTTATGAAATGTTCCAAGACATTTAAGAAAGGGAATTTTTATGATTGCTTTGTTTCTTCTTAAATCTATAATGTGAAGAACACCATTCCCACAGCTCCCATGGGAGGTAAGGGAGAAGCAGGGAAAAGTCTCTGACACAAAAGCTCTGAAGCAGGAGTTATTTGCTTATGCCACCCACTTCTGCCCTTAGCCATGATGAATCTCACTCGCACAGATTGCTGTGGACAGTAAAGGCCATTATGATAATCTAGTCTGACTCTGCACAACACGGACCAAAGACCTTCACCAATCATTTCTGCGTCACTCTTTTCTGCATCAAGGCTGTGACACTAAGCTATAATCTGTCTTTTAAAAAAGCACTCTAACTTGATTAGAAGAGCTGTCACACCCCTTAATAAATTGTGCTAACAGCTAGTTATCCTCTTTTAAAATTTGTGTTTCAAGTACGTCAAGATTCAGTTTCTAAAATTTCAATCTCTATTCGGCATTGAAGAGTCACAATTAGATTTTACTTGATTGTGATCCTAATCTTTTAACCTTCTTTTGAATAGGATAAATACACTGTTATTCATTACACCCGCATGTTAAAACTCATTTTTTCAGACCTCAGATCATTCTTGTAACACTTTTCTAGCTCTTTTCTCTTTGCCTTTGCTTTGGGCTCCTGACCCTGGACAAGAGGACCATTTTCAAACAATGGTCTTATCTAAAGTCACCATTCCAACAAAATATCAATCGCTACATTCACCTCAGGAAACCAACTGGTAAAAGCACTAGTGTGCTTCAATACTAAGGCATATTGGCATGGATAAACATTGAACTAGGTATTTAAGCCAAGAAATCAACTACCAGAACTTGGGGTAGCTTTTCTTCATGATTGCATTCCTACCTTCATGTAAACAGCCTATAAATAAGCTTGTATTAAGAAAAGTGAGTAAGGTTTAAGGTTAGAAATGACTGATATGATTAAACCTGATTAATTCTGATATTAATTCTGATGAATTTATCCTGCAGACATCCAGTATTCCTACTACCAAGGAAAATTAATAATGAGTATTGTGTTAGGTATTTGTGTATTGGCCATTCTAGAACATGTACCATATAAATACATGATGGTTTGATCTTACACTTCATGAAGTAGAGCCTCTCTGATCACCTTTACAAGGTATATAATTTAGCTAATGCACAAAGAACCTTTGTTTCGAGCTGCAGTGGTGCTACAGTGTCCTGTGCTCACAGAAGAATGTGTAATGCTGATGATGACTAGGATTTGTTTAAATGCCCTCCCACCTGTGCTCCACATCCTAATGCAGATTATGATGAAACTAACCACAGAGATCTCATCCAAATCAAAGTCTTGTATCAAATATTTTTCAGCCTTTTATAGGTTTTAACTTTAGGATTTTTACAGGACTGCAACATACAAAGTTTCTCATTCATTTGGCAATTAGGATATTTTCTTTGATAAAAGCACCAGGTTCTTTTTGTATCTTCCTTAGTTACAGAACCTAAAGCTTATCTGGAAGATAAGCTGTTACTTTAGTGTTACTATCCCTTTTCTTAATGTCAGTTTGAAAGGCATCAGATTTGTCACACCGTGTTGTGAGGCCCCCACATTCACACCTGGTAGCTGTGGGTGCAGTTTAAAAACACGGTGAGAGATGGAAAGATATCCCTGCTGTATCAGATCCCACAGTAATACAGGGGAAGCAGAGAGATAAACCTATCCTAGTGATAACCACCACTCCATGTCACCTGCAGGAACTTCCTGATGCAGCTCGGATAAGCTCCAGTGCATCTCCTCCCATATTACTCTCTTCTGCTATCCAGACTCCCCAGGTCTTTATCATGTTTCCACATTATGACAACATCAAAAGTTATCAATTTAAGGCACAGCCTTAATGGGATTAACATTCCACAAACTCACAGGTGGGGCTTCAGCGCTGACACAATTGGCTGGTCAGATAAAAGATGGGGAAATTGCTTTTTTAAAATAAATGCAGGGAATGGAGATACAGTTATCATTTAAAAAGGTAATGGTTCTGATGAAGTGACAAGAAATGAACAGAGAGCTCATTCAAACATAAGAAAATATTACTTTTCCTAGAAATTAGATATGAGGTCGTGGAATTAATCCATTAACAAGGAAGAGTGAATTCAGAAAGGCTGGGAGTAGTGATAAAGCAGGACCACCTGTTTTGTTTGTTAATAAACCATTTTCAGGACTCTTGCTTCTGAATAACTCCATGGTTTTGTGATGGACAAAATAATATTTTTACATTACTTCATTTTCAGAAATGATCAAAGTACCTTGCTTTGTATTTTCTAAAAAATATTTCAGTCTAAAAACACTAGAGAAACCATATATTCCAAAAGCTGAAGGTTAGCAAGCTCATAAGCAACTGAAACCAGAAATTTATAACTCAAGATGTCGGGGAACCTCAAAAAAAATGGTGCTACCAACCCTACCTGTAATATGATCAAAGGGAAAAAAATCTGCCAGAGATAAGGAGTGTGTGTTCTCCAAAGATAAAATGCCTTGAAATTCAGAAGCTGGTTGTAAAATTCATGGTGAGTAAAACCATCTAAAATACAATAGGATGCACAAATGCTGGGAACAAGTCTTCAGAATCAAAAAGGTATAGTGACTCCTGTAGTTCATCTCAGCTTCAAAAATACTCCAAAAAAATCTTTAGAAGCACTTAGCACAATGATTCTGTGTTGGGTTTGCCTTGGACAGCTGCCAGACATGGGAGAGACCCAACCACTCTCTCATTCTCCCTCCTCAAGAAAAAAGAAGAGTTCACTCAGCAATTACCATCATGGGAAAAAATTATTTCACTTGAGAAAAAATAAAATAATTTTAATAGATTTGAATAGTGAGAAACAAAGACAAAATGACAGCAACTTTGTCCCCATCCCTCCTTTTTCCCAGGGACAAGTTCACTCCTTCATTCCTGACTCCCCTATTCTTCCACTCTGAGAAGCAAGGGCAAATAGGGAACGGAGATTTAATGTCAGTCCATAGCAGTTCCTCTCTACAGCTCCTTTGTTCTTACGTTTTTCACCTGCTCCAAGTGTAGGTTTTCCACAGACAGCAGCTTCCTTCAGGGAACATTCACCTGCCCTGGTGTGGGGTCTCTTGGGCAGCAGTGTGGATATCTGCTCTGATGTGGTCCTCCATGTCCTGCAGGGGAGTCTGCTCCGGTTCCTGGAGCACCTCCTCTCCCTCCTACTCCCCTGATCCGGGTGCTGGCAGAGCTGTTTCTCACATTTCTTTCCTCACCTCACTGCGAGGCATCTTGCCCTTCCTTAAATACGTGTTCCCAGAGGCAGCCCCAGCCTGGCTCGTGGCTCAGGTGTGTCCTGCAGCAGGTCCACCGGACCTGGCAGGAGCTGCCGTGTTCAGCACATGCAGCCCCAGGCTCTTCTCACAGAGGCCAACCCTGCAGCTCCCCGCAGCCCACACCTTGCTACACACAGATCTGCTTCAGGTTTTTAGCAGCTCTTCAAGGAACTGAATGAGTTCTAATCAAGAAATGAAGGATTTCGCTATGAGTATGGTGCTTGAGTATAAAAATTCAAAGAATGACTGCTTCATCCTGAGCTACTGAATCTCCTGGAGCATCTTAAACAGGATGCATGTGCTCTCCCTTGGCATGGGTGTCCTCTGCCTGTCTGTCTTCCATCACCTGTAGAGCTGGATGCAGAAGTGCCCATTCACACACTGAATGGGATGTGTAGTCTTGGAAAAAAGAGTAGGCTTATGCTAATGGAGTGATTTGCACGAAAATCCAGAGATTCCTCATTCCTGTGTTCATCAGGCCCTTTATGCTCTATGCTTTATGATGTATAGGGTTGAACACAGGGAAGGATTTGATAATTTCAAAACCTAGCCATTGAAAAAGTACTTGTTTGAAGGTGAAGGTTACACTGTGAGAATTACAAAGCAATGCAAAGGATCTCCATGTGATTGTTGGAATTTCATAATCAAATTCCATTTCAGTGTGAATCACTTTTACTCACAGATCATCTGTTTCAGTGCACATATTCAAAGGCTCCACGAAAGGAATAAGAATGTCTACCAGATGCCTCCAAACATTTGTTCAGTCCTCCCTGTGCAGTGGCTTGAAGAAACTTTCATATCCCAGCTCACCCACTTCTGCCCTTTTTCCCTCACGTGGTGGCATTGACCCTCACCCCCGAGATGACCTGATTCACGGGGTTAAAAAGATGCAGGGGGTGCTGTAGAGAGAGGCAAGATTGCATTGCACAGGCTTTGCACAGCACCTGTGCAGAGTGGGGCATATTCTGGGGTGAAATAGCTGCAGCACAGAGACATTATTTCGCTGTTTATGTCATTGCAGGTTGTGTTTCAAGGATGCAGAAGAGCAGGTCCCTGATGTGGGATACCCACGCTGGATCCTGGTTCTTCTGTTTGTTTGTTTTGCTGTTGGTGTTGGGTTTTTTTCTAACTTTGAAATCTGATTTACATATTAGACTAGATAGTAACTCTTGCAAGTTTTCCAAATCATCAGGCGAGGTTCCAATTGAAAAGAGAAACAATGAATCAGAGAGAATTCTTAGATGAGCCTACGTGTTTATGTGAAATGTTTACCAGTCCTTGTTGTTTGAACAGAAGGAGAACAGAGATCACTGCTTTGAATTCCTGCTGGGAGGAACAAAGAGAAATTGGTTTAATTTGGAAGAGAGAAGGTTTTGCCTGGATGTTAGGAAAAACTTTGTAACTAATAGGCAGGCAAGAGCCCAACTTAGGACAATTGAGGGCTTTCAAGAAGTGGCTGGGCAGCAGCTGTGAGGGCTGATGCATCAGGGATGTGCCCTAAAGCAGTCTTTAGAAGTCTTTGTCTTTGGTTTTATGGTTTACTCTGTGCAAACCATAACTAACCAGTGTTTAATCTTAAAGCACACAGAAAGACTTCCTTTTTTTTTTTTTTTTTTTTGTTCTCCTGATGTAAGTTCAGCTAAATATTTCAGAAAAAACAAAATTAACCCTCCAAACCAAAGCCCATTCAATGAAAGAACAGCACTGAATTTGACAAGTATTTTGGTCTGGGCTCTCATATATCCTGGACTGGCTCTGTGACTTTTGAGCTGATAAAGGTTATTCCTTACACAGATCTGAAGCAGGAACCTCTCCACAGCGTGTGAGACTTTAAAGGCTGCTTGTCAGAGAGAAGCACTTGTGATGGTGCATGGTGCTGTGATACCAAGGTGCAGGTGGAGCTGCAAGTTTCTCTTTTTCCCTCCTCCTCTGCAATGTCCTCATTTTGTTCTGTCCCTCTTGCAGCACTTTTGTGCCTACCTCCGGGATCTGAATTTTAGTGTTAAAGATACTCAAAATCTTTACAACATTAAGAATTTCCATCTAGGCACAGCTATTACGGCAATGTTGGTGACGTGCCTATGCGCCCTACGTTTCTCTGTAATAGAATTTTCTTTCAGATGATTGCAGAACATCTATTTAACCAATTGATAAAACAAGTAAGACAATTCAGTGGCAAAGCCAACTGATGTGTACAATCAAGGAATTCTGATTTTTTTCCAAGCAGATCTGGCAATTTTCAAACCAATCTTGTTAATCAAACAAAAACATGTGTGGGAGCTAAAAATAGAGCTGTAAACTTAAAAGTATTTTGTTCTGATAAAAAATTTGTTTCACTTTTCTTTCTTCCAGAGAAGTTTTAAGCTGACTGTCAGAGAAGCTGAATTAGAGAAGGTTGCAAGATTCTGCAAAATGTGAATTAGAAACTTTCTCTGTAACAAGGATAAGTTTTGAAACTAGTAGCAAAAAATTGTACACTTTGAAAACCATTAAAATCTATAGTATGATAGCCAAAAATGTTTGTCCAAGTGGATTACCTTGCGTTTAGCACTGTGTGAATTAGACATAGGAAAGACTCAATTGCTATTTATGTTTAATGTGGTAAAAACAAGAGGCTTCCATATAGTTGTCACCTCATTGTAAGGCATGGTACAAATAGAAAATAGTTCTTTGCTGAGGAAAAAAATTATAGAAAGAGATTTAAGAGTATTTGTTTACACACATAAGGATAGAGGAAGGTGATTAGAGTAACTGCCTGAAATACTTCAACACAGAGAGGCTTTTACATTATTAGAAACAACATTTCAGGCATCTGAGTGTGTCCCTCCATGTGAGTGTGTCTGTAAAAGGGCAGTCTCTAAAAACCAGATTTATGGAATGACACGAGGAATACTTTGCTCTCTGCTAGCAAATAACTGAAGACATTGCTGAGGCCTGACTCATTCCCCTGTTAACAAGGGGCAGGTTTGTAGGCTTCTGTATAATAATGCTTTGTCAAAGGTGCAGTGGGGAATAAAATGTCCTTGACTTGTAACACCTGAGTTTAACCCCACTGATTCTCAAATACGGCAAATAAACCAGACCCTCACTCTGAGAAGTCCAATTTTTCTATCAGAATGCCTCTGCTTGGTTATATCAGAAGCTGAGCATAAGTATCACAAGTGACTGAAATTGGTTTGTATGTTATTGTATCTTCTTCATGAATTTCGGTTTAGAACAAGAAAGATCCTAAATGTTAAGCACACAAGGTAAGTTTTACCTCTCAAAGTGTAAATGGTTAGAAGAGGAGGAAAGAACACAAGGCTTAGAACAATAATGAGCAATCTGGATGCTGACCATACCCGATGCCAACTGCTTTCATGAGCATTATCAAATCAAAGGGAAAATGTGCTAAAGGGAATAGGGATGATTCAACACATGGAGAACTGAGGGCAGCATAACACATACTTTGATCCTATGGCAACTGAATTATTTAGATTTAAGACTGGAAAATTATCTGTCTGCATAATTTCACTAGCGATCTTAAAACCAAAGAGCATTTAATTTCCTTCAGTGGATAGGTGAAAACTAACAGTAGGACTATAAAGAATGAAATTTATTATTATTATTATTTGGTAAGGTTTCTTTTAATGTACAAAGCTAAACCTTTTCTGGAGGGAGAGAGTAAAATACAGGGATGGAACTGGTATTAGAGGTTAATACCCCCTGTGATACAGAGGGAATATTTATTAAAGCTGTAGTGGAACAAATCCTTCATAAAGAGCCTCTTGGACATGCCATCAGATACTGGTGAAATCCTGTGTGTGCACAATCTGTTTGAACAAACAAGCTTTGCTTGTGAAGGCTCTGCCATAAGCATTTGCAGATGTCAGGTTTCATCTCCTCTGCCTGTAAGACCTGGAAGCAGCATGAGGCTGAGGCCCCTCAGCAGACGTGCCCTTGTGTGATCTCACCTAATATATGCAGGAATTAATATGTTGTGAGATTTTGTTGCTTATCTTCCTTGCAAGACTTTCACATGAAAGCTCCCCAAGCAACGGTGCTTCTTTTTATTTTCTGCTCCAACCTGGCCTGAGATGCAGGGGTGGCTTGCTGGGACTCACAAAGCGTCCATTCCTCATTCTCACTTTACAGCAAATTCAATTTGGCCAAAACTGTGGCCACAGCCATTGCTCACGCAAAAGCATATGGGAATAGGTTAATATCTCCCTTTCCCCACCTGCTTTTCAGGACTGTGGAAGATTTCCCTTCCAGTCCTCAAGGCTAGTTGTTGCCTGGGCAGACAGCCGTGCTTTGAGCTCTGTGCCTGGGTATTCTTCTAACTCAATTTAGCCAAAACGGTTACCCAACAAATATAATTACTTATTTGCTGGGCCTCTGAAACTGTGCTTTTCTTCCTGCTTCAGAATGAGCATTAGAGAATTCATGACTGAGGCTCAGGTCTTCCCTTTCTTTCAGTGAATGCTAGAAGTCTTCTTTTCCTGGCTTAAACTTTACTCTGGGCAAAATTATACTTAAATTATTCTCTGTATGAAGGAAGATTTTCCACCTGTGAATGAGAGTGGCTCTCCCCTGTCAGATTATCCTGCAGACTGTGATTAGAGGAAAGCCATGAGACACAAGTTTCAAATTTTTTCTGCATGGAACTTGAGAAACAGAGAAAGAAAGCATAAATTCTACCCCAAATTTACTTTTCCTCTAAACACCAAGGAAACACAGATACCCTTCTGAAGCTTAATTAGCTGCCTAACACCTGGAAAGTAAGTCTTCCTACCCCATCCATCCCACAAAGATTTTTCCAGCAGCACTGTGGTTAGCATGCTTTTTTGATGCAGATGCTCATTCATACAGTCCCACTCACATTGCATGAGGTTTCTGCCCTCATATAATATAATATAATGTATAGGGGAGAAAATGGCTTAATTTGAGACTTTATGAATCACTGGAGTTCAGCACAGAGAACAAATCTGAGCACTGTGATAGCCAGGTCTGTTCAGAGAGGTAGATGTACATGAGGAGGCCACCTGGCTATATCTGTGAGTGTTGTCACTGTATCACATAAAAGTTTCTTGTTTCAAAGTTTAAATCCATATGTTTGTTTGTCCATAGGATCATTTTGCTTACAGCTTTGCATCTAGAGTGCGATTGAAGGATTTACTGAGATGACATACATGCCAGCACAAAAATAAACATTATTACAGGACCATTTTAGACATACTAGAAGTGCATCCTTAACTGAGTCTTGCTAAGTGGCCTGGGAATAATTCTTATGTAGGATTATGCACTCCTGAGCTATCAGGGAACTTCCATGCAAGGGCACATGATATAAATAAATCTCTGATGCAAAAAGGTTTGGAGTAGAGCTCTTAGTGGAGATGTTTCCTACAGGCAGCTCTTGGCATTGGCTTTGTTCACAAAGGTCTCGTGATCTTACAGAAAAAGAATTTAGCTTCTAAGCATTTGGTGTGTTTAGAAATGCAAATATCTTTGTCTCTGGCATTTCTGATGGCTTGTCAGATTTAGGTTGCTGTAAGTGTGTGAAAAAATGCTCAGAAAAATGACCTCCTTTTGCTTTTGTTAATACGATATCCCAAAATTATCTCTCCTGTTCTAGTTTCTACCTCCTTTTGAGTCAAGCCCAATTATCCCTGCAGCTTTCCAGCTGAATGAACAATATTTCAGGGCACTGCTCACCTATGTACACTGAAGCACAAATGCACACACTGCTTGTCTGTCAATCAACAGGTCTTTAATCACTATGGTACACAAATAAATTCTGTAATCATGATACAGGCTATGTCTAAACCTACTCTGAACCCTCTTCATGCCCTCTCAACCCTCAGAAAATTACAGCAGATTTTGATCCTTTTGTTGGGAAAGGGGTAATTTTGTCTTCAGTAAATCCTTGTGCTGTTTGTTAAATGTTAAAAAATTATCTCCAGAACCTCTCTGACTAGGAAAGCAGGTAAGATTACAAACTACCTCTTCTTTCATTGCCACCAGTTACTCAAGCAGTGTTTTTTACAATGACACAGTTGACATCAAACCTATTCATATCAGCACGAGTACAAGTCCCAGCATAAGGAGAACTGTCCCCAGAGTGGCTCAGTCCATGAATTATGATTAAGACCATGTTTGCCCCGTGCTGTGGAACATAGTATGGGGATTTCCACTGACATCCAGTGTCCCAAGCCATCCTTGTTCTGTGATTTTATCCCTTTTCACACATCAGGTGACCAGCTGAGCAGGCATCTTTTAATACAATTGTTGTGGCTGTTAAATTGAAGGCTGCTGCAGGGTCTCTCCAGGTGCCTGTCTTTTACTGTGCTCAGGAGATGCAAACCAACTTGTCTTTTTTTTTTCCAGGCTAAGGAGCCTGGCTGCTTCTGAAGACTTCGCTCTGTGAGCCCAGGCCACAAACCCCTTTCAAGTAGCTCTCCTCAGTAGCTTAGGGGAGAAGTGATGGATGCTGTGGCTTGTGAGTTTGCTATTGGTGTTTGGCCAGGGCATTGATGTTGATTATTTTCATAAAGGTTTTACACACTGTCAGAGAAAAAGACATTTAATTTACTGCAGTGAGAGTGGAATTTCCTACGTGAAATTTGTTACTAGCATAGCTCCATAGAAATATATCAGCAGGGAATTTGACCTAAAGTCTTTTTTAAATACAAGAGTTTTCAGAAGTCTTTGGTGACAAAGACAGTTAAAGAGGCAAATTAAATAATAGCTGTCATAAAGTCAACTGGAAATTGCCTTTGATATCGGAATTCATCTGTGCCAATAAGTGAAGCCTGCAGGGGAGAAGGTGAAACAAAAAGAAATAAAAGTATCATGGCTACTGGCAGACAAGTAGATAAGATTCAATAGATAAGCTTGGAACATGCATTCACTATTGTAAATGAAATTTAACTTTTCTCCCTCAGTTCTGGAATGGATTTGGTTCTATGCATCCTGCCCTGAGAAGAAAACTCTGTTTTTCCTTTTGGACTTTTCCCACATACCTAATATGTTAGTATTACAGCTTGAAATCCCATTTTTATATACCAAGAAACAGCTTCCATATCTATAAGAGCAAGATGAAAGTATTTGCATCATGTACTAAATGTGTACAGTTTATCTGAGCAAAACTACTCGCTATTATTCACTATACAGAACACAGGAAATCTATAATGCCAATTCTGTAGAAGATTCTAAACAAAATTTCTGAATCTGTGCCCCCTTGAATGTTTTCTGTTCATCATCTAGCTCTGAATTTTGTGCCCTGAAACAATTGCTGTAGTATTAGGTAACAGGCATTCCCTCTTGAAGCTAATAAAAAAATGCCTCACTAGCTGTTACTGCCACAAATTCTTTTGAAAAATGACATTCTCTTCTTAATAGTGATCTTCTCAGCTGCATTTTAGAAGATAAAAATATAAAGCAATCTGTGCTTCAGTAATAATGATCTACTTTTTATGTGTCCTTTTTTGTAAAATACTTTCACCCATGCATATGATTAAAAAATCATCTTGCTGATCAGTTGGCTTTAGAGCTGTCACAAATATTTCATCAAGCAATCTCCAGTAGATGAACCTGAAGAGTTTATAATGATTGAATGATCATAAATGTTTTATTGATAGAACATATTATGAAAACACAAAGTACTGATGGTAGGGACTGAATGAAAAAAGATCTTGGTTTATGACAACAAAAGATTGCCTGAAATGATTTTCAGAAGCTGCTAAACCGTAATAAAAATTGGTTATAATCCAAGCTAAGAGATTTAACATAGTGCTGTTTGCTTGCGATTAAATGCAAGATTTTCAAAATGCAAAGTTACACCTTCAGTGTCTAAAGTTACTTTTCTTAGTCCAGCTTAAAGTTACCTAAATTCTAAGCCTAGGCTTTTGTCCTGCTGAAGGAGTAGCTCTTTCTGTAAACAATCGGTGCTCATCATCTCAGCAGCTGCTGTGTTGTGGCCATGTGCTTGGGGAGTCTGCCCTGTGAGCATTGTGGTTTCTCTGGTTAGCCTTGGTGAAATCCAGATTTCTGTAACAGCATTACAAAATTTACTCTTAGCCGAGAATAAAACCAAAGGCAGAAATATCCCTATCAGATACTCACGTTATCACCTCTGAGCTCCAATGGCAAACTAGGATTTCCAGTCTAGAAACTCTGTATCTGATAAAAAAACCTATGACAAGTGACTTATTAGTTATTAGGAATTTTCATTCCAATCTCCCTCCTGGTTTTCTTGTTTGGATTTTAAGATCTTTTTCAAGAAAAATGATTCTCAAATTCTTAAATTTTTGCAGGTATGGATTTTTATTTTCTCCATGCTTCTGTAGTCAAACAGGAAAAATATGTAAAAATAGGAAAGCAGGTGCAAAGGAATAAAATATAGAAAAAGGAGATTTATGTCATATGGTTTGGGAGTTTTTTTCCCAATATTGACTTTTTTCCATTTGGAAAAATAAAAAGAAAATACTTAAACTGTAAAAAACATTGAGAAAATGGGACAATAATGCTGAAAACTACCTCCTGCTTCTCCTGCTAAGTAGCCAGTGGTATAAAGAGTTCCATTTTTGTTAATTAGTTGTTTTCATCAAAACGTCTTTGAAAACTGACTATAATCCGTGGGGTGGAAAAGAGGAAAATCTTCCCCACCTTCTATCATTATAGATATACATAAATAAACCATTGCCATGAGCACATCATAGCCCAGGGACATACAGCATAAGAATTCTTATACAAACAGGAGTGAGAGATTCCCATCCTCAGTGACTTCAGTGATAGCTTGTTTCCTTCCTTTCCATCCCGATCAGATGGTCCTTCTAGTAACACCTCCACCCACCTCTCAAAGCTGCTAACAATATCCAGGGTTTCAGTGGAAGTCTGTCTCCCCTCCCAAGGGATTTTCTTGCTTCATCCTGTCAGACAGTATCACCAGCTGGCCTGACTCACAGGTGTAGTTGGATTCAACTGGGCAGCCCACTCAGAGCAGTTCCTGCCCTTCGGTGTTTTTGAAAACTGCTCCTATCACCCCAGCCTGTGTGCTCTCTTCCGGCAAACCCTCTATCAGCTCTGTCAGAGGGTTCCCATGCAGAGGAGGCATCAGCTATCGAGGCAGCTGAGCACAGCAGGTGTGTAAAAACAAACTCCATTGGGTAAGAGCTCTTCGCCTTTCTTTCCCTTCCCCGAGCCCCAGAATTCAAGTGCACTGATGGATCATTTCTAGAGGAATCATGAAAAGTTGGCCCATGCAAAATGAATGCTCTTTGACAGCATGTCTCCATTTCATGAATGAATTATGCTTTCTGCTCCACAGCCTCTGAACAGGATTTACTAATCAATACCATAAGGCTACATTGCAGCAAAAGAAGATTGGAGCTATAAATTCTTCAGTATTTCTTTACCTGATTTTGCAAGAATTGCAGTAATAAAAGAGTTGTGTTTTGTGGTTACATATGCTGAATCTATCTGTTTCTACTAGACTATTGCAATCATAGCTTCAGCAAAACCATAGTTACAGTTTTAAGAGCCCAGTTGACCTAAGTACTAATTTTCTCAGCTACTTTGGGGGTTGAAAGGTCACATACTGTGTTCTTGCACAGATCTTAAGATTTTGTACATAAATAGAGGAGAACCCAAATAATCTGCACTGGAACATTTCATCACTGATGAAATGATGCCTATTTTATGGACTGGTTTCCCCTAGGCCCCATGTGGAAGGTGATGTTGATGGACTAGTAGCCATCTGTAGGTGGTGCACACTGAAGAACTGGTATCCTCTGTGGATTTTTTATGTATTACTCAAATGTATCCCCAGATATACTTACCCAAAGAAAGAACTGTTTTACAGTATTGCAGGTCTCTGGATCTGAAAGATTGTAATGCAGCAGCATCTCTTTTACTTTGGGGAGGTGCAGTTGTGAATGATAGGAGTGAGCCTGCTTGTGTTTCTGAGCTCTATCAGTTAATTCAATTGCAATGCAGGACTCCTCTATTTGAAATGAGCAGGAGTCTGTAAGTGCCAGCGCACAGTCATTTTGCTGCTTTATTTCCTTGCACTGGCTGCACTTTTGCAGGGAGTTTGTGTGACAGGGAAGAAACATAAGAAACATGAAGGAAGAAAAAGAGAAAGGGGCATTCATTTTAAAAAGTAAAATGATAATTAATGGGTATTAAAGAGAAGCAGTCAGGGGCCTATAAACCCAATAGCCCATCATTAAGGAAGGCAATTCAGTTACAGAGAGAGTGCACAGGCAATTACATTCTTGCCAAGGGCCCCTGAGGCTATTCATGGAAATATTTACCTGACTCTCTGTGTGTGTTTGCTCCTTGAAAAAGAATAAAAATAGAACTTAAGCACAAAACTAAACTTTTAAAAGGATGTGACACATTTATGTATAATTAAATCAATGGGACAATTTACTGTTTTAACAGTACAAAATAAAACCATATTGTTATTCTGAATGGTACTTTATTTTTCCACAGTTCAATTACTGAAGTGTATGAGTTGAATATTCAGCTAGCATACAAAAAAAGCACTCATCATTTGTTTTGAGCATCCAAGGTTTAAAAATGGCTTATTTCTGATATTTTAATCTTGGGACATATGTAGTTCTCGTTGTAGGATGTGCAATTGCTTGGGAAATAGTTATAAAAATAACTTCAAAGAACAAAAACAGAGCACACTGACTTAAAGGCCTCATGAGTGCAGTTTTCTGGATATATGTAGACAAAATGTTGACATTTATCATTCCAGAGTTTTTTCACATTCAGAGATTTTGTCATTATTTGTATCCTGAGCAGGAATCAGGCTTTTAAGCACTGCACATAAGAAACCCCAAAACAGGACCTGCTCTAGAAATATCCAAGTCTCAATGCAAGCACTGTTCCCAGAATCACAGCTCCTGCAGAGAGTAAAACCTCCAATCCAGCACTACCACAGACAGTGAGAGGTTCTCACTGCCCCTGCTGCACTGAATGTTTACAAAGAGGGACTTAAGCTAAGCAGCAAAATATAAGGCAAAACTTTTCTCTAAAAATTATTCTGGCCTTTAGCTAAAATCAAGGAATCATTTACATTGGAAAAGACCCTTAAGAATGAGTCCAACCATTAACCCAGCACTGCCAAGGCCACCACTAAACCACGTCCCCAAGTGTCACATCTGCACATCTTTTAAATACCTCCAGGGATGGTGACCCAACCACTTTCCTGGGCAGCCTGTTCCTGCCTGCTCATAACCCTTCAGGTGAAAAAATATTCCCAAACATTCAATCTAAATTTTCGCTGGTGCAACTTGAGGCCATTTCCTCTTGTTCTTTCACTAGTTACCTGGGATAAGAGATTGACACACCCACTGAAATATGGTCAGTTCTGTAATATCTTCTGTTGATACATAAAAAAACAAACTCAAAGTTTTTAGAGAAACCCCTGTGAAGTTAGGTTTAAAGTAGACATTGATGCATATTGCAGTCCTTGCCATTTCAAGTCATTAAAAGCAGAGCCAGAGGACAGGTGACCTCTTTAACATGTTGTACCTCAGTGATTATCCTCAGGTTTTTATTATATAATGATCTAAGATCTTTATTACATAATGATGTAGGACTTTGGTAGCATATTTTTTCCAAAAACTTTCAAAAATATTTATGAATCAAGTAACATTGTGCACGTCTTGTAATGAAAAAAAGAAGATATTAAAATGAAAGGTTCAAAGAACATAACACTCTGGACTAGAGGCCAGCAATGGAACTAGATATGAATCCTTGTCCAAGGCTCAATAATTTCTCCATTTGCTGTTAACTTCTAATAAAACAGTGCTAAAAGTTTTGGTCCCAAAAGTAACACTTTAACCTTACACCTTTATCAAAGGTTAAATAAAACTGCTTGCTTTTTAAAGTATTTTTGGAGTCACCATCATGACAGAAGAGAGTCTCAAAGGGTTTTCTGATCTTTCTGAAGCCAGATGGGAGTGCAAATGGTATCAAGTGCTTTTAAGATACACTGGAACTTCTTAAAAGCAGTGGAGACAGGCAGAAAGAAATGGGTTTGATAAATAAACAGAACAGTGCATTTATCAGCTGTAGCAACAAGACCTGTTCTCTGTTGATCCCATGGACAAGTTTAGGGAGGAACAAATGTAGCCTGTGGCATTATGATGCTGTTGTTTCACCACTCCCTCACCCAGGTGGGCTTCAGCTGCCTCCGTGGTGTCTGCAGACCAGAGACTCCAGGTGCTCACACCTTGCTTAAGATTTGGCCCCAGGAACCTTATTTCTTTCTGGGGTGGACACAGACAGGAATAATATACTTCTGCAAGCTACACCGAGGATTACAACTGTATGTTAAGAGCATTTTCTGGCCCTGTGGTACCTTTAGTGGCAACCAGAACAAACCTTATAACTTACGTGGAATGTGCAATTGCATTGCCATGCCCTACAATAGCATGTGCATTGCAGTCATGAGAAACATTACTGGCATTTTGAAAGGAAGAAAAGGATTTTCAATTCCAGATGTGATAATATATTCATAAATTTTTCAGCTAGCCCCTGAATCTCTGAAATGCCACTTCTACAGAAGGGTCAGACACCTTCCATGCAAAAATGAACGAGAAATGAAGCAACATGTGTTGTGGTCAGAGATTTCCCATTGCTTAGGCTTTAACTAAAGTCGTCAGCTGTTATGGAAACAAAATCATTTCCCTGTTGTTCTTTTCCCACTCGCCAGCTATGGTGTGACTTGGTGCTTTATCAACTATATTCTTCACCCTTCAGAGTCAGTAGATCAGGAAGACACATTTGACTTACTGGACATAAACAATTTTGTTTTATTTGGGAAAAACAAACAAACCAAAAGCAGTATTTTGGCTGGAGTTCTAAAGAAAATGCCTGTAAAATATTTGTATGTGTATGTGCCTCTACTGTGCTAAGGACTGTGGGGGAACAGGATTTAGCAGGGGAAGGAAATATGTTGTAGGGCTCTCTAGTTATTAAATTAATTCTAAACAAAGAAAAGCTCTGTGCCCTCGATCCAGCCAAATGCGCAGAAGACAGAATTTGCACACAGCAGAAATACAAGTTCTAGAGATCTAAAGATTCAAATGGCCTAAGCATTTGCCCACCTATAGCAATATAAGTGTATCTTTCTAGAGGACATCATTTTGATGCTATCCAGATATTAGGACTTTTCTTTTGTTCATTATTAGGAGGAAACAGGTCTCAGAGTCGTGGCTAATTCAGACTGGAAGGGACCTCAGGATGCCTTTAGTTCAGTCTCCTGCTCAAAGCAGGGTCAGCTGTGAGGCTAAACCAGGTTACTTAGGGCATTATCCAGTTGGGTCTTGAAAAACTCTTAAGGACAGACAGCACAGCCTTTATGGACAACCAAGATATTTTATTACATAACACATAAAACCACAGGGATAAGTAAATGCTTTGAGTTAATTGAGTTGTGCTTCATGAATCAGACAATGAAATGGTTAATTTGCATCCAAAATGCCTATGTCTCTTTAATATGTTTATATCTTTTCTTTTTCATTGCCAAAGTATAAAAAGAATAGTTATTCTTGTAGTCTTGTAAAATATCTTTTCTGTTTGTTTCTCCTCTGAAAGGAGGAGGAAAAAGAGTGCAATTTCTGTCATTAATTAATAGTAACTGTTTCCACAACAGAAATCTATTTAACACACAAAATGTTATGACACTTTCTGAAAGCATTGTAACCTGAGGGCAGCCTCAACCTATGTGACCATCAGTTATCCCTAGCTGGAAATGGCAGAATTAGGTAAGAATGAATTGCTGCTGAAGTCTTCAGCAACAGACAGGTTTCTTTCCCTTTCACATTTACTATGCATGACTATTTTTTAAAATTACTTTTGCATCTTTTTTTTTTCCTTTAAGACTATATTTAGGGACAATCCCATTCCTTATTATGAAAAGTATGGGTTTGATAGACATTGACTGGCACTTCTGCAGGTGGTAAACACTGTCAGGAACCCTCCTCTGTGCAAAACATTCAGTTGGCACTCAAGTTCCCTCTATAGTCATAACTTTGCCTGAGAAATATACACAAAGTAGCCCCAAATTTTTATTCCCAATAGTATTGCCAGTTAAAGAGTCCATCATGCCTAATGTTGGACTCATGTGTGTTATTTCTTGACTCTTTAACATTTATTTTTCATTGATTTTTCAGGTAATTTCTGGATTATTGAAGACATAGGTTCAGTAACTTCAAGGGAAGTGATCTTCAAAGTCTGAGAAAAGTATGGTCTAGTGATCCAAACTGTATTCTGAGAGACTCACACTAAAAGAAATGGGAAATATGAAAGATCCCTGGGCTTATAATTTTTTATCTTTTTTTTTAATTTGCCTGAATTTGAGCTTTGACCCATAAATGAGGTTGGCTGTGCCGATTAGTTTTGAAGGATCTTGAGTCAATTTATTTGTTTAAGTAGTATTTCTGATTTCTGCACTTTGCTGGAAATACAGAAAATGTCCACCCCTTTGGGGTATAAATCACAGGTCAGTTATGCCCTGAGGCTACTTGTTCAGCACACAGAAAAAACAGGCATCTAGAAATGGTAGTGTGAATCCAGACTGGTGAATAAAACCACAGATTCCTTTAAAAAGTGGTCAGTGCTTCTCTACAAAGTGGAGGTAGCACCTTCCTTTTTCCTTATTCGGCAAAATCCAAACTACATGAGCTGCCCACCAGATGGAGACAAGCAAAGGGCAGAAACATTCAGTTTGTGTATCCTGGCAGGACTTGTGTGCAAGTTCTGTGGACCTATGGCATTCACAGCGGCAGAAGCAGGACTTCAAAGCACAGGTAGAACTTTATACATTGGAGCTTAGCAGGGGCCTGACAATCAGTAGTGGGTTTGCAAGTGGAAGGATCCATATACAGCAGAAGGTTGTTAAGATTTACCTGCCTAAATGCCATTAATCTTTTAGTTTCTCATCAGGAAAAAAGGTATGGCAGTCTCTCCTTAATGCATAAAGGCATTGACTGACTAAGTACAACAAAGGTTATGAAGCATTTAGATACTGTGATAATGGAACTCAGCTGAGTGCCCATAAACCCAGGGGCCTGAGCTGCCAGGATCCAGGAGCCTGGAAGTCTCGGCTTTCTGGCACCTCATCCAGCAGTCTGACCAGGAGCCAGCCAGCCAAGTCAGTAAGCAGTAGGGCCCCCAGAAGATGATTAAAGATCTCCTGCTTTCCATTATATATGGGGTAAAACAGAAATATTCTTTAAAGAAAGATCAGATTTCATCAAACTGGCATTCTTTTTTTTTTTCTTACAGAAAAACATGCCATCCAGGAACCTTTAATCACTTCTATTGCTAATTGTGTTGTTAAAACAACACATGATGTTTCTCTGGTGTACCATGTGGCAAATCCAAAGTAGTTCCTGATGGTTTGACTAAAAGTCTCCCTTTAATTACCTACAGAAATTGCTGCTGATGTAAACAAATCAGTGTCAACCTTAGGGAATGCACATTTGTAGACACTTTGAAACTCTGCACACAAGCATTTATTGGCGACTAAACAGTGTGGCTTGGAGTCAGTCAAGAACTTATAGTAACTTCTGTTACTCCAGGCACTTAAATGTAGCACAGCACCGCAAGGAAGCACCTCACGGGGAATCTTCTGGAGAACCCTCGCAGCACAGCTCGGAGGAGGAGAGTCACCCACCCTTTGTAGGTCAGACACTGAGGCATATGATGGAAAGGCACAGCAGGCACGGGCTGTGTGTGGTAGTCAGAATGAAAGCAAGGACTAATTCAAAGGGTACAAAAAAGGAACAGAAAGCCAAAAGTGTAGGCACATATTTTCGTTCTCTAATCTTTGCTGGACACTTGAAATTGCTCCTCTCAATACAGCTGCAAGGGCCCCAGTCAAACAGCTCCACACACTGCACCAAATCTGATCAGAGGCACACCAGAGTAGGTGGTCTCAGATAGGGCATCCCCACCAGAGACAAGATTAAGCCTTTTTCTCAGTTCAGCTGTGGTGTTTTCTTTTAAAATTTACCTGGAGTGGCTGGGGTTTTTCAGGATTTCTAATATTCCTCCAAGTATTTGACATGTATTTGCTTTCCAGATAGAGAATGTCCTTGTGGAACGAGAGTGTTAGTCTACTGAAAGATAAAAAGCTCAATCAAATAAAACATTTATGTGCCAAAAGGAAAGGCATTTTAGCTGCATCACCTATATAAATAGTCTATTGGTGAAAGCACTCAGTGAGGAAGTGGGAGACCTCAGTATTAATTCCTTACTCCTGCAGACGTGGTTGAAAGGGATGCTGTCTTGAAAGTGTTTCACTACAGAGCAAATAATTTGCAATGCTGGGTCAAAGGCATAGAGAACAAAAACAGGAGAAGCATGTCCTTGCAGCCTAGGGTTAGTCTCTCAATTAAGTGTGCTGTACATCTTGGAACCAGTCAGGTCATTCATTCTCTGATCCATGTCACTTATTAGACATCACACCAAAAGACCTACTTCTAGCAGCCTGCTCTTTAATGTATTAGAGGAGACTTAACAGAGTTAATGCAGGCAAATATGAATCCTCATTTTATTCCTGTTGTCCACAGGGTGAACAGCTTTCTCTGTCAGCAGAGAGCTATCTGGAAAGAGCATCATGCAAAATGAATGACTGCTGTTCACAAAAATGCTGAAACACAACTAATTGATTTTGATGTAGCAGGCAGCTACTTTTCATTTGTGTCCTTTACATTCAGGACCTTTAATAAAGCATTTTTGTTAAGAGAGATACATATAGACAAATTGAATTAAGTGCTGGTCTACTTTTCATTAGATTTTTCAGACAAGTGTAGTAAAGAAAATTGCTTTACAACATAATGCTATTTATTGATTGAAAAGCTCTTTTTTTTTTTCCTACTGTAAACAGCATCATTGGCGTAGTCTATTTAAAATAAGCTTCTGCAGTTTTACATGAATTTCTATCTTCCAAAAGAAGAAAAGGGGTTGAAGGAAGAAAGACTGATATCGTGGTAAGGGGTTAGGTCAGGACTAAGACACCAGGTTTTAATACCTACTATTTTCCATGCCTTTCTGTCTTTTCTTTTCTGTAAGATGTTGACAATCTTTCTCTCCCTTATCAACTGCTGTGCAGTTGAATTAAAAAATATTTGGGATAGTGCCATGAAGAGCATGTGCCAGAGGAGAGATTACTTTAAAATTCTTCTGTTGTACTCTAAGGGCTGCCACTTGAAACAAAGGCAATGTACCAACTGTAGATATTACCTTACTTCAGATCAAGTGTGATAGCCACTGTGAGTTGAAGAAGCCTCAGCCTTTCCCACTAAAACCAGCAACAGTTATCCACCCCCTGTAGGACTGGACATCTGGCATAAAGTTCTGAACATGACTCTCTGAGCAATTTGCCAATTTTTCTTCCTTGAGAAACAGTATTTCTATGTCTCCATGTTTTCTACCTTTCTAATTCTTTCTTAGGAGTTCAAAATGATTGGAACCCACAAAATTAAAGTGAGCTCAGTTATCAGAATGGGATCTAGGGCTATTTTACAATACACCTGTGACTCTTCAAACTGCTGATTACTCCTTTCTCACATGGCTTAAATATCAGACTCTCCTACTTCTGCCCTGAAACAGAGATGTGCAGGGTGTATAATATGAACTGATGTTTTTTGCTAAAACTAGACTATATTCAGTGTAGCATTATTGATGCTACATACCCTTTGGGTGCAAGTGCCAAACTGTATTTTTGGCTTAATTTCAAGGACAAAGGATAAATTTAAGCTTGGTGTTGAACTGAAGTGAGCAATCCTCTATGTGCCTTGTCCTGTGTCATCTTTTGTATGGCCTAGCTGACCCACAGATCTGGAAGACAAATTAACAATTCCTATTGTGAAACAAAAAAGGCAAACTCCTCCACTGTACTTGTCTACAGTAGAAAGAAGGCATGCAAATATTAACCCTCATAGTGTAGTGGGTAGTCATTTCCTTATGCACTGTTCCCCCTCCAAATCAGAACTTTTCCACTGAAGCATCTAGTTGCTTTCTGCTCACCAACAAGATCACAATGAGCAACCATAAAAAGAAACTCACAGATAGCATCTGGCCTTCCTTTTGCATAGCTTGTGGATATTCTCCTTCTTGAGAGCAGTCATAGCTTAAGGTCAGAACATTTGCCTGAAATGTATGTTATCAACACTTTCTACAAAATCCTTGCAATTCTCAAATGCTGTTCTAATCAATACCAACTTTTGCAGAACAAGTTTTCTTCTCTGCAAAACAGATGCAATCTGATAATGCTCTTCACATAGTTCATACTGAAAATATACAGTAGGATCTGTTCCTCTGGTTATATAGTAGAAAAAACCGTAATCCACCTCTTCTGTGGGTTTGAACAGTAGTCAGAGTTAAGCAGAGAGGTTTGCATTCTTTCTGTTCTACATTTACGCACAAATGTTTGCTTAAATTCCTCAGGCACATTTACTAAAAAAGAGGCAATGTCTAAGGACGCTCCTAAAGTCCTTGCCCACAGTGAGTAGCTCCCTCATTCACAAGTAAATTCCACTCGAGTTTTCTGGGATTACTCACAAAGGATGATATAGGCCCATGTGGGCAAAGCTGCATGTAGTTGTTCACCTCAGATCTGCTTGTGAGAAATCACCAGTGCTCCAGCAGCAACATGACTCTCCTGAACAGAGATCGCACAGAACAAGGGGCTGCTTCTCATTTCAGACAACGATTTCAAGCTGTGATCTTGTCAAATCTCCTCTATATAAGGCCCCTTCCATCTGCCTCAAGCCTTGAAGAGGCTAATTCTGCATTTCTCACTCACGCAAAACTCCCACAGAGGTGGTTGAAGGACAGCAGCACTGAGTTCCCATCTCACTTAAGTTACACTGTTCAATATTTCAATACCCAACCAACAACAGCACCTTTCAGAAAATTGGTTTTGAAAATGAAACATTAACTTCTCACTTAAGACCGACAGAAAATTTTCTTCATGGTGAAACGAGCAAATGAAGAGTTAAAGATCAGGTACTCATTAAAATTGGTATGGCTTAGTAGCAACATTTCGTTCTTCCAGAAGAGTAGAGTGTGTGTTTCAACCAGCTTATCATATGTGATCAAAGAAACAACTTGACACATTCTAAACATAAAATATCTTCTCCAATTTTCATAAACAAAGCTGCATAGACTATTTTTCTCCTGTATGTGCTATTAGCCAACTTAACAGTTGAAGCACAACCACAGTGTGAGTAGCAGAGCTGAAAACTTTTTATGAAAAGTTAACACCACACAATGTAACAAATTCCAGTCTTCAGCTATTACACGTAATAAGAGAACACTGTATTTAAAAAAGGTAAATCAGCCCCATTTTACTTGAAGCATATTCAGTAGTTACATTAAAAACAATTTTTATAGAAATCCTCTGTATTTACTAATTTAGAGGGAAATGCACTTAAAAGGGGTGTAAACTGCACATTTTTATTGATGAATATTACTTTTTATTTAGCTCAAAAGAAATAAGATCCTCTTGAGACATTGAATCAGATGATTAACTGTGAGTAAATTAAAACCACAGAAAATGCCCTGGTTTTAACTATGTTGCTGCACATTGATATTCAGAATTTGCATCAACCCCTTTTAAACACTCGCAAGTGCAAAACAAAAATAGAAGCATTATTTCCTTAATGTTTATAATGACTACAGAATATTATTACAGAAAAGAACTTACTTTTAAGGCACATCAGTCATTCTGTATATATTTTATGTCCTCTAAAATCTGACTGTCAATTAAATTTCATTTCCATAGACTGCTTGAATTCTACAAGGAATGAAAAAGGGAAGGACTGTGTTTAGAGGCCACAAAGCTCATTTCAACAGCAGTGCAACAGTGAAAGCACTGTGAGTCTCCAGACTGGGAAACCCCTCTAAAGGAGCATTAGGTGACAAAGCAGACCTTCATTTGGCAGGACCGGGTGTCTCTAATGAAGCCGTCCAGGAGCTCAGAGGTAGTAGCCAAGTACCATATGTTGCTTTGGTTGTTCTGGTGATTATATAGTTTCTTCAGATTAAACAAACCTGAACTTTTTAGCTACATTGTTACCTACAAATAATATGAGCTTGTTTCAGCTCTTCTTGATGTAACTTTAATAAGAATTCTCCATTTTGCAAAAGAGAAATGGCTTGTAATTTCCTCCTCTCAGCTGCTATTTTTATCTCTCATTTATCTGTCTCAGGTATGCATTTGTACCAAACCATTTGTTATTTAAACAAAGCTCAAATCTTTTCACACTCTGAGCCTTCTTTCAAGAAAGTGTGCAGTAATTCATGGAATTAGGACTTTGAAAATGTTTCTGTTGTTTCTTTAGTGAAATCTAGCAAACTTCTAATGCATTTTGTGCAATCATCTATTCCCTACTTGAACAGAATTCCCACTTGAATTTAACTTGAGTTAAATTGTCTACTGAACGAACACCAGAACCTCAGCCTCTGACAACATCCTTTTCCAGGGTTAAGTGAACCAAATGCTGATTATGAAAAACTGATGAAACAAAGTGACTGCTCTATCATTTTTTCTTATGCCACAGAGATTTCAAGAGAAGAAAGGCTACAGACACCTGTCAGACAGAACGGAGGGAGTAAGGAAGGGGATATCTAATGATTCTCGGGCATAGATTCAATTTAGCTGTTTTAAGAAGCCTGTCATATGTGATTAGATTTCTTTTTTTTTTCCAAAGAACTATTTGCTATGGAAAGGTTCATTTGAGGCAGATACCAAATCCCACTGCCTATGAAAGGGGTGATACACATAGAATGGAGCAGTATTTACTCCACAAACAGAATACACACCATGCAGCAGCAGAGCTGAAGAAGGGATGTAAATGTTCAGCTAAATCTTACACTTGGTATGCATTCAGTGATGAATGTAGAGACATCAGTCCCTGTCTCTCATTTTCCTCATTGCAGTTTATGACATTTTATAAACCCATGGGAAATACGGCTTGCTTTCATAACTGTTCAAACTATTCTCCCCTCTTCTGCCCCTCCTCCCAACAAAATTCTCTGAAACCATAAACTAGAAATGCAAACAGGAGAAGGGAAAGCAAGCAACATTAATACTAAAGGTTTGGAACAGCTGCACTTTCTTTCGAGATTTGTTCACATACACTACTGACAATCTGCAAGGTATGCTTCTCATTAAAAAATAAATATAAAGGATTTAGTTGCTCTAAGACTGTAAATATGAAGGATTTAAAGACCTTAGTAGTGTGGTGATTGCGCTTCCTCTGAAAATCTGCAAATCAGACTGCCTTCAACTGCCTGTCTGAGAATGAAAGGAGCACGCATCCAGCCCTGAGATTAGCCTTTGGAGAGGGACTGAAAAAGAGGGGAGGAAAAGTTCCCCTGAGCAGATAGAAGAGGAAACTTGATCTATCTAATCTCAGAAAATGCCAGGTTAGTTCATCAAAATGATTTTTTTTCTCACTATCTGTTCCTGGACAACAGGGTCCTTAGGTCACTGATCTGAGAGGGATGGAGCAGGAATTTACTGCCTGGAGGTCCAGCAGGAAGAAATGAGGTCATGGGGTATATGTGTGCTCTTTTTCATATTTCATGGAAAAATGCAAGACTCCCAGGTTTGTCCCATTGACTAATTAAAAACTATGGGAAGATAGGAAAAATATTTCCTGTCCAGCTCTACAGGCAAAGACCCCTCCAAAGGAAAAGAAAACCCCATGCTTTGTTTGACTTCATCCCTTGTGCAAAATCATGATTCAGAAGGTTTTAACAGTACAAAGGTTTATTTAGAAAAGAGTTTGGATTGTTCTTTAGGGTTTTTTTGGCAAACATTTAAATCCTTTCAAAACTCAAAACACTGTCAGTGCCTGGTACTTTGCATTTTCCTTCCCAACATAAGCAGTAAAAGCCAATTTCTTACTGGGACAAGTCCACCATAGGCCCCAGCTACCCTATTTATAAATACTCAAATCTTCACCACCACTGCCATTTAACCCTTTCCTCTTGATGTCTCTTTTTATTTTCTCACAAAATTCCACAGCCCATGAAAGCTCACTGCCTCCCAAACTCAGTGTCTCAGCCTGTTTTCCTCTGTGGGCTCCCGATGCCTTCCGTCAGGGTTCAAAGACAATCACTCCCCTCCCCATTTACCCATCCACACTGCAGCACTGCTCGTGCAGCACCATGCCACCATTCTGTACCACAGTGAATGCCCTCAGCCTCCCCAGCACCATCCCCGTCCCCCACAGCATCACCCTGCTCCACCGAGGGGGGCGAGCCTCTTCCTTCTCTTTAAGCCCAAGCCCCATGTTCTCTTCCCTCCCTTCTTTTCCAGCATTGAGCCTTCTCCTTCTCTTTTAACTCTACTCCTGCTTGAGGCAAATCCATCCCTCCAGCTCAATGCCGGAAGTTCTTCTTCTTCTTCTTAAAAAGAATGTGTTTAAAGGACCTGCGGAAGTCCTGGTTGAAGATGGTGTAGATGACTGGGTTGAGGGAGCTATTGCAATACCCAATCCAGAAGAAGAACTTGAAGAGAGTCTCAGGGACCTCACATGCCTCCCGACAAATACCATAGAGGCTGTAGCTGAAGAAAAAAGGGAACCAGCAAACTACAAAGACCCCCATGACCACGGCCAGCACAAAAGTGAAGCGTTTCTCCCGGGCCTGGGCAACTTTCTTACGGCAGATGCTGCTACGCTTCCGGCGACGGCGATATGAGAAGAACTGCATGGAGCGATTGCTGGCACGGGACAGACGGCTACTGGAGTGCTTGGAGGAATATGAGTAGGAGAAGGACTGGCTCTTGCTGCTTTTGCGGCGATGCTCCTCCCGGCTCCGCCTCCGCCTGCTCTCTGAGGTGCTGCTCTCCTCCAGCTCAATGTCCTCCAGCTCAGAGGCTTTGCGCCAGTGGTGCACTGAATAATGTCCGTTCTCTCCCAGCTGCGTCCTCAGGGACGTGCAGCCGCCAGCAGTGCGGCTCAAGCCATTTTCAGTCTGGGAGGACCCCTCTGGCATCGTACGCTTCTCAGAGAGGGTCCTGGTCCTTAGCTTGGCCACGCGGTAGATGCGGATATAGACCAACACCATGATGAGGCAGGGGGCAAAGAAAGAGCCAATGCAAGAAGAAAGGATGTACCATGTCTCGTCATTGAGCTTGCACTGGGGAAAGACATCTCCTTCAGGGTCCCGGTACACGGAGATCAATGGTGGGAAGGAGATGATGGCTGATATGAGCCAGACGGTGAGGATAATGGCCTTGATCCGCCGGGGTGTTCGTTTGAGGTTGTACTCCACCGCCTGTGTGACTGACCAATACCTGTCGAGGCTGATGGCACACAGGTGGACGATGGACGAGGTACAGAAGAGCACATCCAGCGCCAGGTAAATGTTACACCAAGCCTTGCCGAAGTACCAGTAATTCATAAGCTCGTTGGCTAAGGAGAAAGGCATGACCAGGGTAGCCACCAGGATGTCCGCGCTGGCCAGGGACACCAGGAAGAGGTTCTGGGGGGCCCTCAGCGCCCGGCTGGTGAGCACAGCTATCACCACCAGCACGTTGCCCACGATGGTGAAGACGATGAGGAAGCCCACCACGGCCGCCAGGCTGGCCACGGCCGCCGGCGAGTAGGGGGAGGGCGGCTGCAGGAGGGCCGAGGAGGACGGCGAGGCGGGGGGCAGCGCCAGGGACTCGTTGAGGGAGCCCAGGCTCGTGTTCACCAACAGCAGCAGATCCATGGTGGGTGTGCGGGGCGCCGGCGTCCTAGAGAGCCCGGCGGAGCCCCCGCCCCGCCCCGCCGCCC
>WBMZ01019632.1:0-15334 GCA_013400975.1 Atrichornis clamosus | reverse complement strand
CCCGCCGGGCTGCGCTGCGATCGCTCCGGAGGGTGTTGCCCAGCCCGCGCCGGGGCGGTACCGAGCGGCCGCAGCTCCGGCACCCGTGGTCCAGGGGGACGCGCGTCCCGCGGGTGGCGGCGTGCGCGGTCCGCCCGCCATCCGGCCATGCTGGTGTGGCTCCACGCTCCGCGGGGGTCAGCGCTGCCCGCCCGCCTCCGCCCGCCTGCCCGCCGATAAGCAAAGCCATGACCGCAGCGTCCCAGGGGCCAGATCTCAGTTTTCTGAACGAGGAGGAAGCCAGGGCGATTTTCCAGGTGCTGCAGAGGGACGCGGAACTTCGGCGGGCAGAGAAGGACAGAGTCAGGTACCGGGTTTTACCCCCGTGCCGTCGGTGCCGGGCGCGGAGGTGAAGGTGCGGAACGGGGTTTGCGGAGAGCGCACGGCCCCAACCCGGTGGCGCCGGGAGGCGGCAGAGCCCGCGGCCGCTTCGCCCCGACGGGAAGAGCGGGAAGAGGGAGGCGGGCGGGCGTCCCGCGGGGAAGGGTCTGCCCCGGCCAAGGCGACGCGGGTCAGCGGTGCTGCGTGGCAGGGAGGGCTGAGCTCCCGGCGGGGAGTGGCGGTCCTGCAGGGGCACCGGGGAGCTCCAGTGCCTCCCGCCAGCGCCGGCTGCCGCGGGGCCGCCGGAGCCGGCCGTCCCGGGCATCTGAAGTATAGGGACGTTTAGGAAACGCGTGTTGTGACAGAGACGGCTCTGAGTCATGACTGCACCTCTCCTTCCCCGGGGAGGAGGAGGCCGCTTCTGTGCTTCACCGTGCCGCTGGCATGGGGTGTGGGCTAAACACCGGTACCCGGCAGACCGCGGCGACGGGGAAGTTGTGTCGGACCTTGCAGGGAGACGTGGCGGCCCTGCGGCTTTCGAGCCGATCCTGACAGCTTTTGGAAACGAAGCCAGGCACTCACCTGACAGAAAGGTTGTTCACAAGACTCTTGAAAGTGACTTACTTGAATTTTCCTCTGCCTTATGAAGATCTAGAACAACCTCGACTTTGCTTCTAGCTCATATCTCCCCTTTGTGCAATCATCATAGCTGTTTGTGTTGATGGTGAAAGGAAAGGTCGAGGAATTAATAGAAATTATGCTGGGAAATGAGTCGTTTATTAAAGGTTATCATTTCTTCCTGCAGGTATGACTTTTGGTACCTTGTGAAGTGACAGTGTCCTCTTAGATTTGAAAGTGGGCACTTTTCACAAGTAATGCTTTCGTGTAAGATGTAGAAGGAATGTTAATGAGTAACATTTCCATCAAGTGGATTTTTGTACTGTGTATTTTTTATTTCAGTTAAGTGGATTTTATGATGGGCATGGTTAAACATTATGTGTCAACACTGACTTGCATCTAAAAGTTGTCATAATTTTCTGTGGCATGTGAACCTGGACTGAGTGAAGTTTGGTGATTTCTCTCTTCCATAATTTGGTATTACTTTTCTTTCTTTAATTAATGTCTGTTCCATGGGTCTCATTATGACCCCCTAAAAAAGGAGGAATATTTAGCTGGATATGGGGAATTACATAGCTGGAGAGCTGTAAGTTTAAAACTCTGGGTGAGACTAAAGCCGAAGCAAATGCATTGAAGTTTCCAATGCTGTAGAGAGCCTTGCAAAGCAGTAGCCTGCTCTTGAGCTCAAGGCTTTCACCTGCCCCCGAATTTATTTCTTCATCTGTGTGCTTAGGACTTTGTCAATAGAAAATGTTCTCTATGCAAAAGCTGTCAAAATAAACATGAATGTTTCTGGTGATACTTACTGAGAGGTAGTGTCTTTAAATGTCAGCTGAAGAGGCATTCACAAGTTGAGCAGAAGGTAGGTTAAGTGTTTATGACCAAGGCGCCATACTGAAAATCTAGGTTAAACCCTGGATCTGTCAAAGGCTTTGTATGTGTCCTTGGGCAAGTTTCTTAATCTCTTGGACCTAATAAAAGTACTTTCTTTCTCACTCCACTTGTCTACCTAGTGTTATTTAGACTGTAAGCTATTCAGGCCAGAGGACTCCCATCAGGAGCAGACAGGTTCCAGTCTGTGTGGTGTTGCCTTGTGCTACTATAATCAAAGTAATAACAGTGATCACCCTGGAGGGCCAAATCTTGCAGTTTCTATATGACCACAGTGAGCTTCAGTGGCTCTAAACAAAATTGCATTTGTTCTTCTTTGTCCCATGTACCTGCCTCCTTGTCATTCTTATTACTATTATTTTGGTAATTAATTTCATAGACCTTTTTTTCAGTTTAAAAGTTTTTAAATAATGCCTGAGAATTGTGGCAGCCCACTCCTGGGCTATTTTCAAAGTGTGATTTTGAAACTATTTGATTTATGCTGTCAATCAGATGAGGCATGTAGGAGGCGCTGTGGAATGGAAGGAGCAATTTCATTAATACTGCTCTTTTTGCACAAAGTTACTGAAGTGAGTTGTCCTTCAAACTGCTCTTGAGCATGGTTTTGGAAAGAGCTAGTTGGAGCTGGGCAGGGCCAGGGTGCAAATCAATAACAACCAGTGGTCAATGATAAACTGATCAAGTTTTTTCAGTGACCATCTGTATTTACAATATAGCATATTCCTGTATAGACCAATCTAGACAGAGAGAATGAAGCTTGTGCTGGCAGACCACAAGTCAGGTTCTAATGACTGCACTGATCTTGCCCATGCTGTTTGATGTCATATGAGCAAGAACATAGCTGTCTGCCAGTCTCTTAAAAGATCAATGAAAAATTGAAATCTGTTCCCAGATATAACTCTGGAATTCAAAAAGCAGGAAGAAGCTGCATTTGTTATATTGAAAAATGTTAACACCAGTTAATTTTGAAAGAAGAAATAAGATCAGAAGATGAATCCTGACATTCTGTGTGGTTTATTGTGACCAACAAATGATAGCCATGGTTCAGGGGAGTTGATCTGCACATAAACACAGACATACTGCAGTGCAGTATGTAATTGTGCCCTCCTCAAATGCATTGAGCTTGTAATTGTTTCCCAACAACTTTTTTCTTTTTCTTTTCTTACTGCTTACCTACACTGGAAACTGGATAGAATCACAGGATCTCTCTTCATCCAGACAGCCCATGCCTTTGTGAAACTAAATGCATAATGGGGATATTTTCTGGGAAAAGGTTGCTTTATACAATCCTTCTCGTCTCCCTTTCTCTTTCTCTTTGTAGCCTTTGTGTGGAGCAGGAATGTGTGTGTTAGGTTGTCAATTGCATGCATTTGTGTAGCTCTCAGCCCCACTTGGTGCTGTGTCCCCCTGTTCCTCCTGATGCCCCAGCACATTCTCTGGGTACCGCTGGTCCTTTCTTGGCTCCCTTGGCAGGCTTCAGACCTCTAAGTCTGGCCTGGAAGACCTCTCAGTATAGCTTTCACTTTTATACAGAAATGAACTGTGTGTCGTGTCGGACCTTAATCCATTCTTGCTACTGTCAGGGAGCAGAGCTCTTGCTGTGTCCTGGACTGCTGGTTCCCAGGACTGCGTTTTTTGGTCTGTTTTCTCTTTCCAGTGCCCTCTCGTGGCTCCTCTCAGCACTACCTTTGAGCAGCCACAGCAAACCAGCCCTACCTGCCTCTTTCCTCGGAACAGATTCAGAGAAGCAGCAACAGTCAGCTTTGCTATAAATCATAGGGCTGTTCACTGCTATATACACTGAAAATAATTCGGAAACTTATTAATCATGTATTTAATAACTTAAAAGAAAAAATACTTACTAGTTTTGAACTTTGGTAACACTCACCTTCAGTATTCTTTGCTCATCCAATCATTCATACTTCTAATTCAAAGAAAACTTCATTTATCGTAAGTGTTAGCGTGGGAGAGTGATGGAATTTAGGGTCTGTATATCAATATACATGCATCATTCCATAACAGTATTTACAATGTTAAGGCAGAAGTCCAACTCAAGTCATGAAATACTACTTTAGCATGCCTCTTTAGTGAAACTGATGATTTTACAATGCTTGTGGAAGGAAGTTCCTTCTCACAAATACTTCAATTGCAATTAGATGCCCAGTAGAAAATAGGGAGCATATTCAGAGTGCAATATCATGTTCAGATGGTTCCCTAACAATTCAGTTCCCATAAGAACACAATCCTTGCTGTAGGCATAGTTATTAATACCACAGATCAGCTTTCTATATGTAATGAAGTAGGCCTGAAAATCATAACATAAGAACATTCAAGATATTATTTGGCTTATGATTTCAAGACTTTAGGGTGCACCCAGCTCATCTTTTTAAGCTTTGTTCTGCAGCTGCTGGGGACAGAAATGAAAAAATAATTGACAGCTAATATCTGCATGGAGAGCCCTAGATCCCAAAGGCTAAACAAACCTGTAGGTGCTTCTCTTTTCTGTCCTTTTCCAAGAAGGCAATGGGCAGGGTGAAGGGAGGCTTACTGCTTTCCATCTCTTCAGGACAGCACTTCACAGCCTGGCAGGTAGCAGAGGAACTGGCAGTCCCTGTAGGAAGGCTCAACAGCAGTAGGGCATGAAGCTGTGGGATACAGAGGTGGAGCTACTGCCTTTCATCTCCAAGGCAGCTCCTCCCTCTGCAGAGTGTAGAGAGGTGGACAGTGCCCAAGCAGGTCTCTTTCCAGCCAGCTTTGGGGCTGTGATGCCTCATAGTGTCTGAGCACTAGGTGTTGAGATGCACCTCCACCACTGGAACTGCACCAAGGCCCAGAGAAAGCAGCTGAGATGAGAAGAGCCAGGAGACGTGGAGCCAGCTACTTAAAAGAGGCAGCAGGTAGGGATGTGGCATGGGAACAGGTAGCTGGTACAGTTGCAGGTTGTCCAAAAAATTAACAGTTGGAAGATACAGCAGAAGAGCTATGGATAAATAGAAAATGCATATAAAAGGGCACAAGAACTCTATATTCTTTAATAATTAGCTTTTATTTAGGAGACTTGTCTATTTTATATAATGCTCCTATTATGACTACATACAATACCCTTGTGCTGTTTTTGTTAATTAATCCTTGAGAAAAAGGAAAATACTGTTATCTTCACTTTCAAATGAGACGTTGAAAATACCTGAGAGACTGAGCCACTGAATAGGGAAATGAACCTACCTCCCTCAATAGCAGTTTAGTTTCTAGATCATGTTTCGAGAACTAACTGTGCATGTATTGTGTAAGGATTTTTTCTTTTTTTCTGTAGGAAGAATTGCAAAAAATTAATTACTAGTTCTAGAACATATCTGACACATCAGCCACTGTCTATAAATAGGAACTGAAAAAAAAGAGGAATGGGAAATGGTTCTTTTGGAAGAGAAGAGCACTCAGTTCATTTGCTTTAATTTGTTTTGCTCTTTTCCAGGTTGGTTTATGCTTTTGGTTTTTTTAGTTAGTAGATTTATTTTCCAGACGACAATGACAGTAGATGGCAGCAAAACAGAGGCTTGTTTTAATTTATCCTCAAATTTAAAGATGAAAAGCCTATGAAATTAATTGGGAGGTACAGTCAGCACCACTCAGTGCTCCACTCTTGCTGACCCATTAACAACATGTGAGTCTTGTGGGAAAGATGAATCCCCTCCTTAGACTATTCTAGACAGTCTACAATAAATCATTTGGATGTAGTTATTTGTTACAGGAACACAACTGTTCTTACTGCCTCACGGCAGATAATTTACTGAGTTCATTTGTTGCAAGTAATTCCTTACTGTATTCTCTTGACCGACATTTGCTCTCACAGGTCTGGCAATAACAGGTGGGAATAAAATGCTGTGATGGAAATATATTTTTTCACCTTTTTCCATACTCATAACCTTGGGAAGACATTTGCTGCAGAAGTGCAGACATATTCATGTATTTATTTGAGCTTTGTATGTATTTGAGCATACTCATACTTAGTGTTTCAATTATATTGTCTTGCTTGCGGTTTGAGGGATCTGCCATTGTAGCCTTTATTTTGTCATATTCACAAAAGTAGTCCTGTTTACCTTTTTGGAGACCAAGAATAACTTGTTGGGTGTTAGAGATCTAGATTCGGGGCTCAGTTACTCATAATTCCAAAGAATTTTAAAAACAAACTCCAAAATACATGAGCAGCATTGGTGAAGAGAGCAGACAGGGTACCAGGACAGCACTACTTGGTTATATTGTTGTTCCAGTGGAGCTCCCTCCCTGAACAAAGCATTAATAAAGAAATTCTTTCATAAGAGATACTCCACCCGGGAATGTTACAGGGTGCAAGTGTTCTATTGTGTCTTGTTTATGGAGGAGATACTATTATTACTTACCACTGATACCGTGCCACTGGCGTGTTTAGTGGTTTGTCAACACTTATGAAAACAGGTCCTTGAAGCCCTGAAGGGCTAATATGCTAAAGACGTGCAAATAGAAGCAAAAATGACAGGGAAGACTGTGATTTAAAAACCTTTACCTGGTTTGGTAAACAATTACTGTCATAAGAATCCCATTTTGGGACTTCCCTTGTTTGAGTGGGCGTATTCTAACCAAATGCAATTGGTAGGTTGCATATCAAGTTTTTCCTTCATTGTGCTTTTAAAATAGTCCTATCTTGTGGTGAGGCCTTGACTCAGGGACTGAGGTTTCACATAGGGTGAGGAAGAACAAGTAGAAATGGCCAAGGGCAGGTGGGCCTGGGACAGGTTGGCAAATGGAAACATTGTCTGTTGGTTTTTAGCTCTGCCCATCTGGGCTAACTAGACCAAAGTCTGTGGTGTAACTCCAGTTTTACATCTACAGAGCAAGGTCTGGACCAGCATTTCTACCAGCTCGTTGGTCTTGTCCTTTCGTAGTAAACTAATTTCAGTGTCAATCCTTTCCTCCAAAGCTTTGCATTTCTTCATGCTTGAGAGCAGGGAGTTTCCTACGGTCTGAGTGGTGGTGGAAGGAAACACCTTTGAGGAATGTTACATTTGGAAGAGCCTGTCCGTAGTGCACTGAATGTATTTCTCCTTTCTTCAGGTTACTGGGGCCATGGTAGCTCCCCATGGTGGCTCCTCATAGGGCTGGCAGGGCAGGGCCTGGCCACAAGGGCCTGTCCCCAGTGACACAGATGGGCATCCCCAGCGATCTCTGTGGTGGCATGGCAGGGCCGGGGCCAGGTTGTGGGGCTGAGTCACAGCCAGGGTCAGGGTCAGGCCTGCTGAGACCACCCAAGTCCACCACAGCCTGGTGGTCATGGGGCAGGGCCAGGGTGATGGTGCAGGGCCAAGGTCAAGCCACGAAGTTATGTCAGGGTCAGGCCTGGTGACAATGACTGGGGTCAGCCAAGACGTGGGCAAGCCAGGGGTGGGATGGCCAGGCTTGAGGCCAAGTTGGGATGTTAGCCCAGGGATCAGTGCAGTGGCCGTGCACAGACAGAGCTGGGAATGCATCTGCGGATGTAACTGTGGCAAGACGCAGTGGGACAGCCTCTGTTTAAACACAGCTCCCAGGGGAAGGAGGGCTCGCCCTTGCTGAGGCCTGTGACTGTTGTCTTCACAACACCTTTCTTCAAGGACACCAACTCTACTCTTCCCAAGCCGGTTCAGGGCCTAGGCAGCCAAACCCACAGGAGCGGGAAGGACATACTCAGAGCACTTTCACTCATGCTCACTCAAACACTGGCCTTGTGCCAGGATTTCCAGACTATTGAGACTAATGTTTGCGTTTTCAAGTGACCAAATAGAGTAAAAGTGAAAATCACAAAGTTTATTTTTGTTGTTATTATTATCGAGACCACTTTCTGATGTCACTAGTGTCGCTAAAAGTAAGATACTGTGAAAACTGATGAGATTTAAGCAAAGGCTTACTGTTAAGTCCATGGGTAGACAGTTTCTAAGTCCAAGCTTAATGGTAAAAGTAGAATTTATTGAACTTTGTCTATATGGATAAATTAATCAGGCTTCAAGAATGAATAGGTCAGATACAGCACTGCAAGCAAGCACTAACTACTGAGTAGACAGTCAATATGGAGAGTTATTCTGGAATAGCTAATGCAGAACAGTCCAATTTGTTTAGGTTTTCCATGGAGTTGTGACCCAGTTACCATCTCATGCACCTTGTAGGAAGTTACGCACTTCTCAGGTTTGACCTCTATTGCCTCTATGTTCTCAACACCCTCTGTCTCCTCCACAATTCAAGTGCAGAAGTTAAATTAATAATTGACATTAGTAGGAATTGGAAATGGCCTTTAGGTTGAAGAAGACAGCCTTCCATACTAAACAAGCAGAGAGTCACTGAGGTACCTATGAGGAGAAGGATTTTCTCATCCTGACAGCTTCTACAAGCTGTGTCCCAACACCTTCAAGTCCTTGCATGTATTTCAGATATAATAATTTGGTTATGCCAGTAAGTCAAAAAAGTGTTTCACAGAAACACACGTCTGATTCATGTTCAGAGTGGCTGGATATCTCCCCATGCATACTGGCACAGCCGTGCTCCAGTGGTGTGCTCAGGTTGTACTAGTCCTGTCAAGCAGTCCTGTCAGAGGCTGCAGCACATGCTTTCTGTAGCAAAGCCCAAGGCACTGAGGTTTTACTGGATTGGTCCCCAGCATACTTCAAACTCCATCTAGACATGCAGCACTTGCACCTCCTGCAGACATGGCTCTCGGCAAGGCTCGTGGGCTGAAAGCAAAGCTAGTTTGGCTGTGTGTCAAAACTTCAGCCAATATTCATTGGTTTCTATCAGATACTGTTTTGATGGCATTTGAAAATTGTTGTGTGCGTCCATCTCCTTTTCTTCTTTTAGACTGATGTTTTGTCAGTGGTCTATGTCTACTGAATTTGATTATCGTATAAAATCTTTCTGTGCTCTGAATCTAGTTTTCAAAACGAGTGAAGTTTGGCCCACTGGAATTTTGAGCTTTGGGCAGAGAGACCCCATTTTCTTCTCTGTTCCATAAATTTAACACAGGACTAGGTGCACTAAGGACTGACCTCAGTTTGGTCTTCTCTGTACTTGTTTTAAATTGAAAAATTACTTAATTCCTCAGAGCTTACAGTCTAAAAAAATTCACTACTTATGTATTTCATGCAAGAAATTAATAAAAGCATTAAAGGGGAAAATGGGACTTGTTCCTGAGGATTTGTGCATCTAGAAGTGTACATGAAATGTATTTCTAATCCTTCTTTGCAGCTAAATGATTGTGCTAACACTGTTAAATGTAATAAAATGTATTTAAATGCCTGCATTTTAAGCTCCTAACAAACTATCTTCTTTTTCTCAGTCTTACCTCAGAAATTAATAAGTCCATATGCTGGTACTGTATTAACATATGAACAAACACATCGAAACCACAAAACAAAAGCTAAGAGTAAATGATAAAAAGTGCAGTCTTTACTGCACAATGATAAAAAATGCAGTTTACACTTTATAGCACATAAGTTGCATAGAGTTTACTTTGTTGTTGAAATAATTAGGGAACTGCAACACTTCAGCTTGCTGTGTCTTTGGGTTTTTAGATGTAGGGGTCTGAGTGCAGAAAGCTGCAGTCAGGAAAACCTGCAGAGGCGTGTGCTCTGTAGTCTGTTTCTTCCTGCATTATAGACTTGTGTGTTCTTAAATACATATTTATATGTGTATATTCGTGTATTCTTAAATATATATTTATATGTATATATGAAATTATATAAATGTAAATATATTTTAAAGTATTATTGTACTATATTATTTCTATTTCCAGTGGAAGAGTTGTGGTAAATTGTGAGATTCTATACTGTAGCAGAGGTTCTCTGTGGAAGTATACATTATATACATATATATAAGCATTACATTTCCAGATGAAAAACATTCACTGTGTCAACTTTTAAAGCTTACATTAATTCTTATTACCTCTTTCCTTAATTTAAAGCAATGTAAATGAGGCTTTTGTAGTGTTACAGTAAAACATAAACTGTGCAGGTACACTCTGATCTGTCTTACTTGTGTTGTCCAGACCTGTAAAGTCTGCTCAGTGTGAGACTCTGCACAATTATCTGAGATTGCAAAGGTGTCTTTTGAGAGCCCTAGGCTTCAAGCTTAGGTCTGTACAAGCAATTGTCTAAGCCTGTTTGAAGCCTCTCAGTTTTAGAGCTCTGTCCAGACCCATGGGTCATCAGACACAAACCTGCTTGTGGAGGGGAGACTTTGGTCTTGATTTGAAACCAACTCTCCTCTTTCAGGGCTCTCACCTGGCCTGTGTTTTGTTTCTTGTTTCTTGGAGTTTTTTCTTATACTGCTTGTTAGGAAAGGTTTTGCATAAAGAAAGTCATACAATAACATGAGGAATACCATCTGTGTTGTATGTCTTTGTAAGACAGTTAAATTTATAATAGATGGCTGAGCTTGCAATAGATGACTATCTCTTTGCATGCTATCAATATTTACCAAAAGTCTTACAATCAACTAGCAGTTCTACCCTGGAAGAGTAAATATGTCTGCTGTTAATCATTAGCTTCAGATTTACTGAGAGACCTGATCCTCAGCCTTTCATCCCATCATGTGGCTCACATGGTATACATCTTACATTTCCATGTAAGCTTTCTGGAACAGAAATTCAGGAGCTCTAAACTTATTCCTGTCATGCAGAGTTTTTGGATTGAGACTACATCTATGACTGCAAACAAATCAGAATCTTTACATGGAGAATTATATCTATTGCCCTTATAGCATGTATTAATACTAATAGAAATTCCTATTATTGAAGTAATCTCATTAGAGACATTAATTACTACCACTCAGAAGCAATGTGACACACTTTAAAGATGACAGGTGGCTCTTCCTTCCATTGCATCATGGATTTGTTTTGTTATTACCATATAATATTGGTAGGTACCTTGCAAGTTTTAACCGCATAATAAAGTAACACCCTTTTTTTTTGACTGTCATTTGCAGCCTGTACAGAGACATTGTAACTCATCTGTAAAACATTATCAGAATGGAGCTGTCCCCTGTTTTGCACACATTGTAAAGGGAATGGGGAATGGCAGAGAGTCAGCCCAAGCTGGAGAGTCACCAGCAGTTGACATTCCTAGCGGTATTCCACTTCATTCACTCTTACTGACCAGCTGCCCAAAGGACTAAAAGCTTTCATTTTCTAAGTACGTATAAACACTAAAAGATACATACTTAGAGAGTTTTCTGTTTGTTCCAGCAGGGCTGAAATAATGTTTTCACCGTAAACCCAGGGTAGCTGCTAAAGAAATAGTTTCATGTTAAGAGGAATGTTTTGAGGCATTGTTACAGGTTGAGATGCATGATTACTCAACCTCAGCTCCTGTGATTTCGGTTTACAATGCTCTGTGCTTGGAAAACTTTACTTTTTGAACACAGTCATTGAGCTTCTGATTTCAGAGCTTTAACTGAGAAGTTCTGATTCCTGAGCAGAGAGGAGTTATGTAGTCAACATGAGAATTAACCTTCTTCTTGCCCTTATTTCCTAGTTTTCTGGTGTCATTCTGTGCTCTTGCTCAGGAAAGCAGACAAAAGCTTCAAGGGGAAAGGGATGATGAAGGAAAACAGCAGCTAGTGTAAGTCACCTGCAGTATATTAATTTCATATAGTTTAATATGAGAAGTTAATGTTTTGGGAAGAAAACAGGTAACTTTTGGTCACTGTATAGAGGGTGCTTAAGTTAAAGAATTGTAGACACAAAAGACATTGTGACTTATAAAGTAGAAAAGTATTTGCATAGAGGGAGTTTCATGTATGCTCATAGTCTCGCTGTCTCTGTGGATTGTGTGTAACAAATGTTACACATTGACACTGGATTAGGTTATCTCAAAGCAGGTGATCAGCTTTAATTTAAAAGAATAAATTTGCTGAATAGAGGTAGTGTAATAATGTCAGATTTTGTGATTTATTCTACTTTTTAATAAGAGAAGAGATGGAATTGGAAGGGTTTTCTCCATGAGCAGACACGGTGGAAATTCAGTACAGGCAGAAGAGAAGTCTGCCTTTAACTCACATATTCCCTGACTGTATCCCTGACACAGTCAGCCAGACTTACTGTGTGAATCTGATACTTACTCTCAGAAAAGTGTTCTAAAGGCAAAATTATGTTTACTGTTCGCAGGTATTTGTTTATGTAGCCCTACTTTCTGCTTGAAAGGATACTTCAGGGCACATATCAAAATCATGTGCAGAAGTGGTATCTTTGTGTTTTAAGTATTTATGCCTATTAAATATGCAGTCTGTGAGAAGAAACTGGAGAAGAATAATTCCCTTTTCACTTTCGTCTGACTTCTGTCTCCCGGCTTTGCACATTTCTCTAATCTAAATTTGCAGGGATAATTGTGAGCTGACAACTTCATTCGACCATCAGAGTGAGGTTGAAACCATATCCCATGCAGTTCAGTGCTGGGCGCCCCTGTCCTTCAGGTGAATCTTTCTTGGCAGTTCCAGTTCCTGCTTTCCGTCCAGGAGTGTCACCACTAGGTGGCTCGCCCTCCCACAGCCTGACCTGATCCTGTTCAGGATACTGAAAGTCCTTCCATTACATTTATGGATGTTTGGGTCACGGTTAGTAACAAAATGGAACCAGCACACTCTTTTTTCTTCATTGTTGTGGCCCATCCTCTTTGCCCATGCACATCTTTAGTTTTATTGGTCACATACTCAGATAAATACATCTGAGGACAACTTAGTGGGTTAATAGGCATTATAAAATGAATATATAATAACAAAAATGACAGAGGGATGAAAAAGATGAAGGCTTATATAGAAAACTAGTATTTTAGGGGAAGAGAAAATGAAATTTGAGTGGTTGATTGACAACAACATAGCAGGTTAGATTCAAGCATTATTGCCAACACATTTTGTTCATCAAAATAGAAGAGACCTTGATTTTTCAGAGAATTACTGCAGAAATGCTTAATTTTACAAATATCAAAGAAAAAAATAAGTTCATTTTCAGTTAGACCTTTTTACATCATCTTGTAGTATGTGCAACCAAAACATGAGAGTCATTTTTCCTCTGTGATTCACCTGCTCGTGCATAATGTTTCACATATAATAATGAGGCTGACTTGGTTCATTTTCATTAGCCAAACAGACAACAGTAAGAAAGAAAAATAAACAAAAGATGCTTTAATGTGAGTAAAAGTATACCAGCTGCTAAGAATAAAGACTGCCTTAGAAAATAGACCTATTGTGTGTCTGATGTGCTAGGAAAGAGTATATTCACTCTGTGTATCATTGTTTTTCTTCCTGGTAGGATTAACCTGCCACAGGAGCTTCTCTGGCACCTTGGATACCAGAATGTTGTTGTTATTACTATTATATGTTTCTAGGAAATGACAAATAATATTTTTTTTCAAATTACTCCAGCTGTGGTAGTCTTTGCCACTGTCAGTAATACTTCTTTTCTCCCTTTTTTCCAAATAAGATGACAACTTGAAAGTATGTTTTAAAATTATTTTCATAAAATTAAAAGGAGCTATAAGTAAGAAAATATTCTTGCATATTCATTTTAGAGCTAATCGTGGTTGTGACAACAGCCAGAGTTTTCTAAAAGAATAACTGGTCATAGAAATGATAGAGTTCACCAGTGGGCATAGTGTATAAAGCAGTGGGAAGGGTATAAGTTGAAGTAAAAAAATAAGGAAAGAATAGGTTCTTCGGGCACTGGTTTTTAACATCTTTAGCGTTTCCCTGCTAACAAAGCAAGGCATATAAACAGTAAAGAGAAGAGCTTGGTTTAGGTTACTGTTTTTGCAAGTTATCTACCCTGCTGTAGTTTTTGTCTAATGCTTTCAACACTGCTTTTATTGGCAATTCTTTCAGCCTTGTCTTTTCAGGCACTGAGAGCTTTGATCCAGTGAGCAAATTGGATCTGCTTATTCTTCACCTGGTGCAATTTCTTATTCTCCATAGTAGCTGTGTATTTGTTTTCTTATGAGGTGTGTGATAAGAGTCCTTTAGGGCCAAATCCTGCTCTGCTGAATTCAATAGGAATCATAATTTCTGCTTTGGCAAAAGTGGAATTGCGTTCTCTGTCCCCTGCAAACAGCAGAGTTATCCTCAGATGCCCTATTTGGTAACCCAGTTTCTACTACCTTGATCATCTCTGTTCTTCTTTATATTCAGGATGAAGATGGTAAAGAAAATACCTTTCCTCTTACAGTACCAATTAAAGCTCCTTATTATCCTAACAGGAAGTGGCAGAAGAGGCTACACATCTATTGACAGTATTTATGATAACCCACATGAAAGTCTAGAGCATACAAACATTTAGGTTAACTTTTCCCTGGAGATGTCTATAAGAAATACTGGGACATCCTAGTGCCAATAAGGAAGAGATGTTTTTAAAAACAGTGCAAAGAAATTGCTCCTGAGTGATTCATTGGTTCAGATGCTATGTGGAATAAAAGATGGGAAAAGGTGATGAGGTGTCGCCTGTGAAGTAATTTAGGATTGCTGCCTACTCTGGTTTGTGGAGCAGTCTCCTGTAAGTTATCCTGGGAATGGACTTGCCTTCCATCCCACAAGAGTTTACAGATACTTTTCCCAGTCACAATGATGTTGTCTCCTCTCAAAAGGAAGTGACTTCAAGTGTCCAAAAGTGGCTGTGGACAAATGAGGAGTAAGGATAGGTGGAGTAGACAGGGAAGCAGGATTCGTATGTTTGGTTTAGAGGGCAATAGGTGTTCTGACACTCCTATGGAGCAGTGTCTCAATATATAATTTGTAATCCGAGTAACAATAGTGCTGCCTCAGAGGCAAGTTCGTTGCAATACTGACTGCTGATACCATCTCCTGCTGTAATTGTTTCTTGAGACGGGCTTTCCTTCTGGCTCACAAGTGTCGTTCATTAGGATCATGAGGGGGCACGTAAACTTGAGAGAGCAGGTATGTAGGGAAATGATGTGGTTTGGCTGGGAGTCATCGCGAAGAAGTACTTAATAGTCATGCAATATTGCAATTACATATTGTGTATCATATTAATATTATTCGTTACTCAAATAGCTATGTATAAAGGGTTCAATATATGGGCCTCTGTGCATAAATATAAATACGCATTAGCAGTTTAAAGGATTTATTTGATGAGTTGGGGATGACAGCACAATTGAAAAGCAGCACATTCACAGAAACCGACTACAGATAATGCCAAGCATGTACCCATAAAGACTTTGCGGTGTTTAAACATTAAAGTCAGTGTTCGTGTGAGATTTTTAGCACATTTCTCAGAGCAAAGCATGTTCGTGCAGTGCCTGGTCTGCTCAACGTTGGAGTAACAGCGGGATTTTTGTGTTTCCCCTTTCCTGTGGAAAGCGTGACTGTGAAGCACAGCGATGTTTGCGTGTCAGTCCTGGCGCTGGCCCCCCGCGGGTGCGAGGGTGGCGGCGCTGCCCCGGGACGCGCCCGGGGCGGGCGCTCGGCG
>WBMZ01019626.1:0-28295 GCA_013400975.1 Atrichornis clamosus | reverse complement strand
TCCCTCCCTCCCTCCCTGCCGCCCGCCCGGCATCGCCGCGGCGGGCAGCGCGGCAGAGGGTGCTGCCAGCGCCGGGTGGGAGCGGCGGAGCGCCGCAGAGGGCTGCGCGAAGATGCTGTCCTACAGCGTGCTGGACGCCAACGTGGTGGACGTGGAGAAGCGGAGGAACCCCTCGAAGCACTACGTGAGTGCCGGCGGGGCCCGGGCGAGCCGCGGGGGCGGCACACGTGTGCGGGGGGAACGGGACGGGACGGGCGCGGAGCGGTGCCCGCAGCGGTGCCCCGGGAGCCGCCCCTCGCCTGGCTGAGGGCGAGACGCCGGCCCCAGGTGAGGCGCCCGCGGGGCTCCGCACGGCCTCTGTCTGTGGAGGTGCGGCTCGTCTTCCTCACCCTCTTTCATCCCTTCTGGCTCTTGGCTCTTTTTAATGTTATCATTTTGAAGTTTCCTTCCCCTTGGAAGGTGGATCTTCCCTTCTTCATCGCAAGACCCAGCGCAGGCTAGGGCAGGGCTCCCGGGTCCCCAGGTTGTCCCCATCGTGGCCTGGGTGCTCGCTGGGGAGCGGAACAAGGTTCGGCTGCTGGCGGGGTCAGGGAGCCGGCGGTGCCGGATGCATCTTTGCTCGTTCTTACCCCTAAGTTGCGTTCAGACCCTTTTTTTGAGGGAGCAGCTGGACTGCACGGCTATCAAGGCAGATTCAGCGTTTGGATTTCTTTCATTTCTCTTTCACCTTCTTGCTTTCACACCTTACAGCATTAGAGAAGAGTTTTGAACAATCTTCCTGGACTCTTGTGTTTCAGCGTGTCATGTGGAGTGTCTTTGCCTGAAGGAGTTTGCAGCATACAGTCGAGTAGCTTTTACTAATCCACATAAGTAGAGAAGTATCTTTTCTTCTCTCTCTGTCTGTTTCTGGGTTTTAGTTGCACCAAATCCTTTAACTCTTTCTCAAGATACAGTATATATTTTAAAACACAGAAAGTTAGATTTTGTCTGTAGAGAAGGTAAATCTTCCAGCTTTGGTAAGGAAGAGCCTGAGGGGGTATTGTGTCTGGTGTGAAATTGCTCTGAGTATACTGTGTTTCCTGGCATTGTGTGCCTGCCAGATTTCTCCAGATCTGATCAGCAGCTGAATGGATTTCTGAAAAGATAAGGCCAAAGATTGGACTTAAACCTTTATATTAGTATTGCATATCACTGAGTTTTTACCTCTGAGGCATAAACCATAATCCAGTTTAAGGCTAGAGGGCACTCTGTTGCTGGGAGATGCAGACTTGTAAAGCTGAAACTCTCGTCTGCCATATGGAATTAAGCATCTTGTGCCCAATTCAGAGGAGTAGAAGTGTTAGGTCTCATGTCCTCTCAGGTTGCAGCTGGACCTGTGTGTTCAGTCTATTAGGCACTCACTGCTTCCAGGTGGGAAAGGCTTCTTTAGCTTTTGCGGCTGCTTCTGTGAGCTGTGGCTGACACAGCTGCAGGTTGTTATCTCACATGAAAGGTGCTGGTAGTTCAGCGTTAGAGAAGTACATCTGCCAAGCACCAAAATATACAAAAGAACTGGTAACAATACCTTCCAAGAGATTCCAGTTTCTTCCAACCTTTTGGATTGCCAAGAGAAATGGACACTTTTAATTTTTTGTTTGTTGGAAAATGACCAGAAAGTAAGGATTTAAACCCTGTGTTTACAGGATTTGAAAGAAAATATTTCCTGTGTTTACCTGTAGAAATGCATATTTTTTCTTGATGATCACTGTCATTACATTTTAATAACAGTAACTTAGACTATTCCAAAAAGGTCTCTTTAAGGCTTCTAGTGGCAAATCTGTTTTTTTTCAATTTCACTGTACACCTTTCCTAATATTGTCTTCTGTACCTCATTTCCACATCTCCACGTGTCCAGTTCTTGGCCAAAAACCCACAAACTAAATGGTTTGTTGGGTGACTAGTGATGTGTCTGCCTTTTGTCCCACTTACTCTCAGTGTGTGACTGTACAGTATTCAGCACAATAGGGTCTTGGTTTACAAACAAGTGTTGGAATAATTCAGTTAAAAATAATAGTCTTTGTGAAGCTCTTTTATACTAGATGAGTAAATTAGCCCACAGGTCCAAAAATCTTGGACCACTCCTTGTTTCCTCGCTTGTGGTTTGCCAGAGATGGATGTGCTGCAGCCTTTCATCTGGCTTTGGCTGGGGTAACTCACTGAGGGTGAACCCATGCTTTCGAAGAATTTAATTCCCTGGGTCTGATCCACTGATCACTGTTACTTTGGCTCTGTGCTCTTTTTTAACATGAAATGACTATTTTCTTCTAAAATTAATATAAACATCACTTGGGATTTATCTCTCTCTGTTGCCTTTGGATAGTTCAGAGAGTGCAAACCTTTGTGCTCCCTGCCCTACGTGGCTTTGAAATATCAAAAGGCTTTTCTACATCCATCATCCATAAATGTCTTCATGCCATGCCTTCAGGCCATGCAACACATGCCTTGGCATCAGATTAACGATGTGTTTCTCTGATGGACGGTGACCTAAGTATTGCAGGTGTTTTAACATAACTCTCTCTCCTTTTAATTGTGATCTTTCAGGACCGTAGTGGAACCTAGAGAGATGAAGGCACATCTTAGGCATTGTGAGCACGTGGAGAGGGCTAAATGTGAGTAGCACATAAGCTCCTGCACTGCTTAGCTTAGCTGCCAGGAATCATTGCCTGGAGCAGGTGGCTTTCGTGACATGAGCACAGCTTTTGTGGCCTTGACTCAAGAAAGTAAAAGAAAGAAGGCAGCTTTACATATCCTCTGCTGTGATCCCGTGTGTGCCAAACTTCTGAAGAGTTTAACATCTCACTGGAAGTTGAATAGGACTCTGCCTGTGGGAGTAGATTAAAATCTTGGCTCCAGTGCTGTTTGATAGGAACCCAGCCAGCTCTCTACCCTCTTCTGGGAAAGAAGGGGAGGAGCCTGCATTGCTTCCTTCTGCATCCCTGTCAGCAAGAGGGTAGCACACCACCACCTGGCTGGCTGGGGGCCCTGGCTGGCAGCATGCGAAAGGATAAACAAAAGGTTGGATCAATAACCACATGCCTCTTGTATGGTGTATCCCCAATGCAAGCTACTGCTGCTCTTGCAGCTTTTGAATTTCCAGATTAATTTCCTATTCTTTCTCCATATTGATGGTCTTTTAAAAATTGATTTGCACTTGATATTACTGTAAAAAAATGTTAAATCTCCTTGCTTTCCACCTTCCCTTTTCCTTTAACAAGAACAATGTCGGGAAGGTCAAGTCTGGGTTTGTTGGAAAGACCCCTGATGCAACAGGGGTCACACATTGGCTGAGCAGTGCTGTGGTGAAGCTGGGTGAATTAGGACAGTGCAGTTAATGGTTGAAGATGCCAGTTAATCATTCTGAAGAGGAAAAGCTGGTAGCAGAATCCAAATCCCTTTTCCGGCCCCTGCTAAGCTTTAAACAGTCTGAAAGTTTCTCTTTTCAGTTGATGAGGTTTGATCTGTTTATTGGGTATCTTCTCTGGCTCTTAATCTGAAATTGTGATTGTCTGAACTAACCATGAAATGATCCCAAACCAAAAGTGCAGTCTGTATTTAAAAGCATCCACTGTTGATACTAACCTCCTTTAGCCATCCATCGTGGAGCTTAAAGAAGATACCTCCCCTCCCCTCTCCCCTCTCTGCTCCCAGGTTATCTTTAGGCAGATAGCTTCCCCTTTACCCAAATGTCTGACTCCTTTAACAGCCCTGCAGGGAGCCTCTGCCTACCAGATGTGCTTGATCTTGCTCCCAGGGAGATGAGATTGGGTTAGCACCTTCACCTGTTCACTGCTTTGCACACCTGGGTGATGGCAAACATTCATTAGAAGCCAGATGAACAGGCTCCCCCACCCCCTCTCTTACCACTTGCTTTTCTGCTGAGGACTGAGCAGTTACTGATGTGCATTATCTCACCAGACGTTTATATGCTTGAGGTCATGCCTGAGGTCTCTTAAGTGTGTCTGTGTTATCCCAAGGGCAGGCATGGATACATCAGTACAGATTTTCTCTTTCAGCACTGCTCTACTCCTGTTGCACTTGGGCTTTGTGTTTTTTTCAGCTTTGTCCAGCATGGAGGTAAGGTAAAAAGCTCTTGTCTTGCAAGTGGCTGCTGTGTCTCCTTCCGGTTAGACTGAGGTGCATTGCTGATTTTAGTTATCTGAGACGCCTATACTGTCCCAGTTTCTCCCCAGGGTAATTGTTTCCTAATGCCACCTCTGAATGTCTCGAGATCTCTTGTAGGAATCTCTCTGCAGCATGGATATGGTTGCTAACCTCCTTGGGGTACTGGCATTGCTGACTTTTAAGGGATAGAGTTCTGCTGTGTAGGGTTTCAGTGCTGCTCCCAGGAGAACATGAGTGTGCTTGTCACAAATGACCTGTTGTAAAATGTCAGCATGCTTTGAAGAAAAATCTTGTACTGCTGGGGCCAAGCTGTGCTCCCTGTCTCTTGGCTGCTCCTGCTTTTACTGCTCAGACTCGAGCAACTCAGATGCAATCAGGCATCTTCGTGGCTTTATTTCTTTTTGTTGCGGGCTGCTGGTTATACAATGACCAGCACTGATGAGGAGAGTCTGAACATGATTTAGTGGCAAGGATCCTTGTTCCTGTGTTAGTTTACCTGGGAGAAGGAATTGCTACCCTGGAAGGAGGTGTGTTCCCCCTGCTTGGCTCATCCAATGAGTTGTCCAGTGTAAGTCGAGGCTGCTGCAGTGGACAGGCAGGGAGCCCAGCAGACCAAGGGGCACTCACAGTTCTTTCTTCCAGCAGAGCTTTGGGTTGGTAACATTCAGCCAAGAGACAGTGGTATCTAAATTCAACAGTTTGCAAAGCAAATGGCTGTCCCCAGCCTTAGGAATAGATTACATATCAATAGAGAGATGAGGTAGCTGTCCTGGTTTGTCGTGGTCAGGGCAGGATGAAATAATCAGGAGGCTTTATGTCCCAGCAGGCCTCTCCCATGGTTGAGCCTGCAGTGTGCTGGGAGGGCAGCCAAATGAAAGCTCAGGCAAAAGCTGTTAGCAAGTCCATGAGCTGGGGGCAACAGCTCCGAAAGCCCCCAAGTTCCATTTTAAGAGTGATGAAGATGCTCTTGTTGACTGTCGCTGGGACTTGCTTGCCAGGGAGATGCTGTACGAAGAGACAGCACAAATGCTTTCGGCTGCTGCCAGCTCTAAGTGACCTCTGGCTTCGGGAGAGCCCTGAGTGGGGTCAGTGTGTGGGTCCTGAGGCCCAGTGGTGCAACACAGCTTGCTGAGTTGTAGTCAGAATTACACCAGTTCCACTGCTCTGAGTTAAAACAGAGAGGAACTGAGACACCAAATCATGGAGAGAGAGAGAGATGAACAGACATCCTAAGGAAGCAAGTGTTGGACTAGGAAATGGAGCCCAGACTTCCTGCATCCCAGGGCAGCCTGTCTGTTCATCTCAGTCACCCACCCAGCCCTTAGAGAGCCAGGCAGCTCCAAGGCATGGCCTCCTCCCATCCCTGCAAGGTGGGGTATAAGTTACTGCCCTCACTGGGAACATGAGGCAAGAAGTAGTTGACCCAAAGCCACCTGTGAAGTGTGTGGCAGCATTTTATATTATTTTCTTTGGCTTTCAAAGCAGTCTTGCAATTTATCTGATAAAAAGTACACAATCTGAAAAAGTACTACTCTCACATTCAATCAGTGTCTTCCTCAAAACCCATTTCCCATTTTATATGGATTAAACAGGAAGAGGGATTCAATGTGACCCTACCTGAGGCAGGAGGTGACGTATAAGCTCTCTAATTTAGTCATTTGGGAGGAAACAGCTGGACCTTCTAATGTGAAATGGTTTTCTTTTTTTTGATCTTCCCTTTTCATGCTGTATCCTCTTAATCTGTGCCTGCTCACGCAAGGGGAACTGGTCCCCAGAAACCACGGGGAAGAGCAGGATCATTAGAGGGGCTGACAGCACCGTGTGTTGTGTGACACTGAGGCTGAATGCTTTCATGTAGCCAGAGCAGACACCTCGCCTGGAGCGTGCTGTGTAAATACTGCATGGGGAAGGCAGAGAGCTGCACAGTAGCATAGTGTTTGAAATTGGTGGTGTCTGCTGCTTAATCAGGTAGTGTCAAAGCCAAATACAGTCAAGTTGATGGAAAAAAGCCCTCCTAGTAACTTTCCTGGGCCTTGGTTCACACCTCTAGAGAGAGGCTTTATTGAAACTTTTACTGAGAAGTTTGTAATTACTACGTTTTTTAATACAGTGCATTTTCCTTTGTCTGTACTTTAAAAGCAAAAATACAGTGTCCAGGATCTGTTTGTTATCCTCTTCTGGGCAGGGACATCATCATATTTGGGTGTGGGGCTAAAGCAAAAGGAAACCAGGTGATTTGCTTCACCTCAAAGGATTTTAAAATGGAATATCCTTCAGCTTAGTTAGAGCCTTCTCATTTGAATGCTCTCACTCTTTGCACCACCTTCTAAGTGAATATACAATAATAATAATAATATTAATTTACTCCTTCAAGCTCACACTCACTAGATATCAGTTATATGGTATTCTCATTGTTTTTATTTATAGATATGGGGGGAGGCTTGGAATGCATAAGAGCATTTATTACAAAGCAAGGATGCTTTTGCACTAAAACATGTGCAGACAGACCAGAAAGATGGTGACTGCACTGGGCTGTTAGAGACAGGTGATGACACCCAGGGACAGGCAGGTGGGAGCAGTGAGACAATCTCAATCAGCTGGGCAGGTGATTGTCTTGGCATCATGGTAACCCAGGCTACTGTCTGGTGAGCATTTAGGCCTTGTTGCAGAGACTGGGCATGAGGAAGGATAATGTAATAACACTTTCAATTGCCCTGGGGTGAAGGTAGAGCAGAGAAATATTTTATTTGCTGTAGTACTTGTAAGCGCTGGAATATGGTGATGGTGTTAATTGGTGCTCTCATGCTTTTTGATTTCGACAACGCTGCTTCTTATTCCAGTTTTTGGAAGAGGAGCTCAATGTGTTGGTAACCAACCAAGTCCTTGCACTGGGAGCATTCTACTTTTGAGGGCAGAATACACACCCCCAAATTTGTGTTTCCAACAGCATATCACATGTCGCACTAGTGTGCTGCAGTGTATTCTTAATTGGTCTGAATAGCCACTGACTGCTCTGGGTGTACCATGGCTTCACAACAAGGCTGTAATGCTGTGTAGTAACATCCATTATTAGAGTGCAACTTCTTTGGTTTGTGGGAGTTGACTCACTGGATAGAATAAAATATTCATGGACTCTAAGTGTCCATAAATGTGTGTGTGGTCCCACACACACCGTGTTTGAAACCTGACTGGCAGTAATAATGTTTTGATACGTTGCTGGCACTGTTTCTCTGACCAATGGGGTGTGTTTTATTTTTCCTATAAACCACGCTGGCTAAATGCAGGGATGCACTGTGCTCCAATGCTCTCAGTAGCCAGCAGCATGATTTTACAGGCTCGATGCAAACTTGTTTACAAGGAAAACACCCCTATCTCTGTTCTTAGGGAGAAACATGCCAAATCCCTACTAACCATAGCTGTGTTTAAACAGGAGCTCCACACTGCCATTCTGTCTCCTTTACAGAAGTCTTCCATAGCTGCCCCAGAAATACTGGAAGTGTGGTTCTCCACTGTCCAGGACATGCCTGTTAATGCAAACTTCAATGCACTAAGTTTATAAATCATCCAGAAAGGTTTGAACTAATGTCCAGTGTGATACACACAGGACGTTGTGTGGTGTGGTAGAAGAGCCTTTAACCAGTGTGGCCTCTCTGCATCTCGGTGTGCTCTGCTGCAAAGCCACCAGGATTTACTCACCTTTTATGAAGCATAAAGATGCAGGTGTATCAGTCAGGGCTGACTGCTGGCTTCAGTTTTGACAGGCCCAAGTTTGGGCCTATTCCTCCCCTGTCAGGACTGCCCCTGGGAGCAGAGGCTGCAGGATGGCCAAGGTCAGGTTGTTATCCGGAAACGGGAGCGAGGCCGCTGCTTCCCTGAGAGCGCTCAGCAGACGGGAGTGAATGGGATGACATCAGAGTTACATTCCCCTCTGAGGAAACGTACATCTAGGATGCCAGCCATGCTTGTCGACTCCGAGCCTGTTCCCCTAGGGCATTCCTTCCTGTCTTGGAGTCCCAGGGTCTGTAGAGGCATTTGAGGTGAAGCATGGAGTGCGATCTTTCTGGGAGTAGCCCTTGGCAGTAGGCTACAGGCCGCTGCTGTCTGATCTGGTCTCTCTCTGGTGTCCCCTTATTACCTGTCAGGAAAGCTCGCTGGCACAGGTGAAATCTTCTTGCCAGGCATTCCTGTAGCCTTGGGAGCTTGATGCAACAGAAAGCATCTCAATTACTGCTTTCTTAACTCTGTGAAGATGAGATTTCTAATTGTTTCCTCTGCATCTTGTGAGATTTCCCCACTCTTTGTCTCAGATTATCTATTACTATGTATAAATTAACCCATGCATGTATTTTTTTTGTGGCTAGAAGGTTATTCCTGATTTTGTCCTCTCCAGCAGGTGCAAGCCTTCCAGTAGACCCCTGTGATCCCAAGTAAAATACTTTGAGAATCAATTTTAAGTGTTTTTCAATTCTCATGCCCTGCAAGTGCTTTGCTGCTCTGCCTCTGAGCTCAGTATATTTCCCTTGCCTGAAAATTTGATGCTCTGACACCTGCCTCATCTTGAACAGCCTGAGTTAAGGGATGTTTATTCCTGGGATGGATGCTAGAAGAGGCAGCTGAGCTCCCTGTCTTCAGCAGAATTAGGGCAGCTGGCACAGCCCCTGCTAGTGCCAAAGTGGGAGGCCTGCAGTTTCCGAGAGCTGTCACTCCAGCAACTTTCACTGGCATTAAAATCATTTAGAATTTGAAAACAAACAAACAAGGATACGTGAAGTATTTTCCTGGAAGAGAGCCATGGAGAGCAGATTAAGTGCATCTCCCTCCTCCCATCTTCCAGACATGTCACAGGAAGACAGTTCAGCATTTTCCTAAATGGGATTAAAACAGGCTCTGGAGCTGGCCTCTGGGACGGGACAGAGGAAAGCCAGCAATAGGAAGGAAGCTCTGTGTGTGTGTTTTATAAATATATATGAGGTGAAACTGTCTAGAATCCCTGAAGCAGCACTGGTGGTAATATCCCTTTTTATTAACAAAAAGGCTGTTTATTTTCTCTTAATAACAAGATACTAGATTTGTTAGAGAAGAATAAAAAGTGACTGGTTCTAGAGGAACATCCATGCTGGTTTTCCATATACCAAAAGGTAGCAATCCGGCACCTTTTGCATTTTACAAGCCCTGGATTTCCTTAATTTCTTTTCCTTTTTTTTTTTTTCTTCCCCCCCCAATTCAGATAAGTTTTCCTCTAACCTTTCAGCAAAAAGTGTTTTATGAAAACAACCGAGGATGGTTTACTCAAAAGGAATCTACTGCAGTAGCCAGCCTCTGGAATACTCTCACTTGAGGCATGTGGAAGAGTCTTTTGGCTGTTATTGCTCAAGAAGAGATTTTCTGTTTAATGTTTTGCTGCTGTCTTTGTGATTGCAGCAGTCTGTGTCAAAACTCTGGACTGTTTTGGAGAAGCAGCTTTCCACCTGTTTCTGAGCTGGGCAGCTGTAGCTTGCATTTCATCCTTTAATACAGACATCCCCAGTATAAATAGTTTCATTTAAACTAAAAATATTGTAAGTGAATTTGCCACGGGTAACAACCCTTGGAGATTGCCATCGTGGTCTGTGCAAGAGAGTCCATTTGTCTGTCCTTAAACCTCCCTCTGTCCTCTTGCCATAAGGACCAGTGGCTTTTTGTACAGCAGCGGTGACTTGCTGGTGGCACTGGAGGGTGACAGTGTGTGTAGGAGGCACTGCTGCCTTGGAGGGAGTGTCCCCTTAGGAAAGAACTGAGGCTCTGGCCCAAGTGAGCAGGGTCAGAGGACTTAGAACTCGGGGATGGGAGCAGGGCACTGCTGCTCAGCCCGTTTGCCTCTCCCCGACGGCGTTGGCCAAGTTGCTTGGCTGTGGTGGCGTTGGGTTTTCTGCCCTCCTTTCTGCTGTGGGTAAGGCTGTGTATCTGCGTGCCCTGGTGTTGGCCAGAATGACCACTGGGGTTGCTGCTTCACAGAATTCTTCTTATGTTGGGGGATTGGAGTGCAGGTGTTTGGTAGGGATTGGGGTTTTGATGTGAGGTCTTTGTGTGGGCACACATGTGCTTTACTTCTGTTTCGACTTCTGTATTGCTCTGCATTTGAGCAAGAAAAGAGCATGGTCAGAGAAATGATATGGAAAGCAGAGGTTTGCAATTGGTCCCATTGTAGCCAATGCCACAGTCCTGGCCAGATCCAAAGAATACCCTTTTATTCGTTCAAATGTTTTTCCCCCTTCTTCTGGCAAGCTCTAATCTTGCCCACAGCATGGGGTTATTTCCCATTGTCTCAGTTCTGGAGTTTTAGGTGCTCTGCCAAATGCAGTAGGACTGAACTGAAGAGCATCTTGTGGGCAATCACCAGGGCCTCGTGCTGGAATTTGAGGGTCTGTGGAAGGACTGAGAGTACAGCACTGATATGTTTACTGCTCCTGAGGAGAGGTGACCCAACACTTTCCCTGTGTGCTAAGGGCTTTGTGGGGTTCTGCCCATCATGTTATCATAGAGTGATTCTGAGTCGTCAGGGATCTGACTTACCTGATGAGTGAGATTGCTTTCTACCAGGCACTGGTATTTATGGGGTTCCAGGTGTTCTTGTGTTGGGATCTTGTTTTTGTGGAGCTAAAACTTCTTGGCTGTTGTCTCATTGTGTGTGAGAGGCGTTGGCTGGGTTTTGATAAAGACTTTGACTCAGACCAGGGAGAGGGTGCAACTGGCCATGTGATTTGGTTCACAGGTGGCTTGAAAACATCCTAAGGAGTCAGATGAAGAAATGATGTCCACTCTTTGTTCGTGAAAGAGAGAGACTTTAGTTAGTACTAGCAAAGAACTGGCAGTCCAAACCTGGTTGAATGTGTGTTTTATCTACCCTGTCCTGCCTGGCCCTTTCTCATTCTTCTGCATCTGGCTAACATGAGCTGTAGCAGATCTGGGTCAAAGTTCTGTTGCCAAAAGGCCAGTGTGTTGCCTACTGCACGTTGTGACAGAAGGGGTTAAACAGAAGGTGGTGGTGGCTTCAGGCAGTAGCCCAGCAGTGAGTGCTGAGATGACATGGGAACGCTCTTCAGCTAACGTCCTTGAGAGCCTCTTGGTGACATCAAACTCCTGGACCATTTCCAGTCGAGTTTGGCCTTGCCCCAGTGACAATAGATGTTAATCTGTTGGCTTGTCAAAAAAACGTGCTAGTGGTTTTTCTGCAGATCCATTTCCAACCCTCAGATTTCCCTGCTAGTAAACACAGCATTATGTCATTGTTTCACCAGGAGCCAAGCACCAAAGCCAACTTTGCAGTGCTGTCGTCAGCAAATGGCCATTCACTTTGGGGCTTTATCTGAGTTCCCAGGCTCTTTTTTCCCACTGTTGCTTGTGTTCTGGTCTCTGTATCCATCAAGAGCCTATGATGCTTTATGGGAAATGCGTAGGGTCTAGCAGCTGTGGGTAACACTTTCCAACCTATTTGTACTAGATGGGGCTACCTGTTTAGCTAAAATTCCTTGGTCTGTAAACCTTGATCTTCTGGTTATGTTAGCCAAGACAAACTCTTGGATCCCATGTGTAAAACAAGGTGAAGGGTTTTGCAGCCCAGCCTCGCTTCTCCTGATAAAATAATAGCCAAGTCATAGCCACAGGCAAGGTCCTGCCCATGCTAGATCCTGTTTGTTTCAAAACACAATAGCTGAGTTCCTAATAAAAAGACTGCTTGTCGAATTGCTAACATAATAAATTAACTTCCATAGCTTTCAGAAACAACATTGACCACAGATAAAATAAAGCCATTTGTAATATTCTTGTAACTCTTGTTCCTTGTTTTGCTTTTAGACTTCCAGCTGTTTCTGTGAAGGATATGAAAGAAAAGATTTATAAAGTTACCTTCAGTGGTCAGGATCTAATCTACTTAAATCAAGCAAGCCTCTCATCCCTCCCTCTACTTGATTTTTCTGGGACTGGGAACAGTCCAATCCTTCTCATACCAAGACCTGTCTGAAATCATATCCTGCATTAGCTGAAGTAGTCTAGAAGCAGAAAAAAGAGGAGAGAGGGATAAGCATCTGAATGCAGAGCATGAATTCTTCTGATACAGGCACAGGTAGATGATGAATGGGTTTAGACTCTAGGCAATAGTGAGGGATTGCAGCATTCTTGGGTATGAGGTGGAATAAAATTGAATTTCATTTATGTAATTAGGTTTTCAACACCTTGTTGAAAAGTGGTATGAAGACTGAAAGTACAAGTGGTTCAAACAAAGAATTGACAAATTTCTGGGGTTAAGACTGCTGTTAAACACAGCAGTCACGTTACGTGTTCAGGTCAGAAAGTCTATTACCTGCCACTTGCTTAAGACTAAGCACACTGTTCTCTGTGTTCCTGTCAAGCAGTTACCATCTAGGTTTATTAAAAACAGAGTGCTGAGCTTAGATAAAACTTCATTCTGGCCCAGCCTGAGTCTTCAGATGCTTCCCCAGCTGTCCCTTAGCTGTGTGGCACCAGTTCAGGCTGCTGAGCTTTGCTGTGTATTGCTGATGGCAGTGAGAGCTGTTGAGTCTTGACCAGATGAAGTCAGGGAGTGCAGTGCATGCTGTGAGGAAGTGACCCTCCCATCATCACTTCCAGCTCCCTCCTCTGTTCCATGCACTTCTTTTTGGATCTCATCACATGTTTATGGGCTAGTGTTGCACATCTGGACCTTGGCAGATCACTTTCTGCTTCCCAGCCTTGGGTCAAGTGCCAGTTTATTTTGTTAGAGATACCATGTCTGATACTACTATTAATATATATTCAGGCTCTGTACTTATTTAATGCCTTTCATCCAAGGATCCGCAGCACCTCTTTGCAAGGTAGACAGATTGGACAGGGAGAGCATTGTGTTTGCAGCAGGATGTCTCCTGCAGGAGTGCCTTCTCGGAGCTGTCATGGCACTAGCGGATAATATGGACTGATGGAAAAAGTGCTTCTTTTACAGCTGAAAGTACCGAGTGAGTCATGGAACTGTAGAACACAGACCTGGGACAGATCTGGGTCATTAATGCTGTGCCAGCATATTACATTCCCACATATGAATGTATGGTGGTTGGATTGGCTTCATTGGAAACCTCACATTTCTTCTGATGGTTAATGACTTCCAGTGCAGACCTTTTGTTATTTACAAGCATCCTATTCTCACACCAGTTTTGTCCTTTTGCATAAACAGGTTCCTTTGACCTCCTATTCCGCTTCTCTCCACTATTTTGTACAGAATGTTCGTGTTCCTTCTTAGCCTTCATACTGCTGAGCTGTTCTGACCTCTGCTTGTAGAAAACGCCACCCTCATAGGGGGAGGGCAAACAGCTTTTCCTGCCTCACATCTCCCAGTCGTTGCATTGAATGCAAGTGAGCTCTTCAGCCCAGGCACTGACAGCGGTTCAGTCTGGACGACCTCTGGCCTGTGGTGGGTTGGTTTGCACTGCTGGGTGCAGCCTTGCTCATGTTGGCAGGGGCCACATGCAGCTGCCAGGAGTGAGTTTGACCGTGATGGGGTGGTTTTCCAGATGTAGTCAGGTGTGATTTGGAGTCAATGGGCTCCTGGGCCTGTCCTGTCCCTGTGTGCTGGGTCAGCATGAGGGAGGATGCCTACAGCTTGTGGTGTTCTCAGAGTTTCATTTTCCTCCCTTCAGGGAGTTTCAGAGCTAGTTCCAAAGCCTTGCAAGTGACACTTCGCTTAGAAAAGCAGAGAAAAGAAAACGTGGCTGATTATGTTCTCACATTAGCTTTAATGAAGGTAATTTTAAGCAGATGGTGTCTATTTAATGTTCTGATAGCACAGATCAACTAGTTTTCAGCAGGTCTTGGGAATGGAGTGGGAGAGAAGGGCATGGTTTTAGAGGATAGCAGCTTGCCTGATGACGTGGTTGACAGGGTTGCTGGAGCACTTGGGTGAAGCCCCTTCTCATTTGGACAACCTCTGCACGTCCTGCTTGGGTGAGAGGAGAGGTGGCCTGTGGTTTCTGTCTGAGCTTCAACAACAGTAAATAATTCCAGATTGACATTGTGGAAGCGTGCTGTTTTTGTGGAGGGAGGACAAGGGGAGAGCCAAACATAACAAGAGTTTCTCAGTGCTTGGGGAAGAGAGCCAGGGTCACATTTGGAGCTTGCAGTGTTGGCAGACACAGGAATGACGTGCCCCATCGTACGTGTATCGGTGGAGATAGCTGGGGTGATTATCAGCAAGCTTCTTTGTAGGCTGGTTTGTGATGCTAGTGATCCGAAACTGATGCTGGGATGTTTCAGACAAACACGCTCTTTTTTCAGCTGCCATATCTACTATTTTTTAATATTTTTGGCATTTGTCTCTGGGGTAAGGAAGAGGCCACAGGAACCCCTGGGATTTCAATCCTCATGAGTCTAAGTTGTGAGGTTATGGATCTACTGCCATTAAATTTAATATTGCTTGAAGTTTCCGCTTTACAAAGCTGGGTGCTGACTCTGCTCCCAAAGTTCCTTGTCCAAAGCTGTCCTTGACCCTGGCTGTTTGGCCAGCTATCCTCCTGGGTGGTGTCTCTCCATCCTCCTTTGCTGTGGGACATTCCCAGGACCTGACACAAAGATTGTTCAGTGTCCTCTCTGGCACACTCAGTGCCTGTTCTTTTAACAAATCAGTCCTACAAGATGTGTGTCAGTGAACCAAGGAGGCTTTAGGATGGTTGCAGCCTATTTCATCAAAGCAGCCTGAGACTCGTTTGCCCTTTAGATGTTGAACTCTGTCTTGGAGGCTGTTTTCTTTGGGAGACCCAAGAGGGGAACATGGTCCCTTATGTTTTAAGGCAGTTTTCACACTGAGATTTGTGGTCTGTTTCAGAAGCACTGGTAAAAGTAATACAGGCTTTCTTAGACCTACATTCACTGTTCAGTGGATGGAAAAACATGCAGAGACCCCTTGTTAAAATTATACTTGGTATCTTTGCACTTCTCCAGAAGCATCAGTAAAACTACAGAAGCATTTTGGAGCCTGTGCTTACTGTGACCATGTCAGCCATAGTTCAGCGTGGGGGATCCTGAGGGAAGATCTTGCAAGTCTTGAATGGAATTTGCTAAAGGCAAAACCACAAGGTTGCAAACCACCTTCCAGCCTTGAGGGGGGACATTTGAGCTGGGATAGCGATGACTGTTCAGCAGCAGGTCCTCTGTAAAGCTTCTGTATAAAGTGTTCGTGTGTAGACAGACTAAAAATGGGTGGTGTGGAGGAACCAGGGCTGGCTGCTGGCGAGAGTGCAGTGATGCTTTGTGCTTCCAGCTCACTGCTTCTCCAAGGCTCGTGAAACCCTCATTCAGCCCTGGTGGAACCCGTGCAGTCCTCCATGGAAATGGTACAGATCTGTCCTAGTGGGTTTTTTATTCCTGCAGGATAGGAAACCTGGCACAACTTGCCTGTTGTTGCTGAGCAGATCAGTGGTGAAGTTAGGAAGGAGTGACCCCAAGTGAGCAGTGTTGGGATTTGTTTGGGGTTTGGGGAGGCCTGTCTGAGACTTTTCTCAGGAGGTGGTGAGTACCCCTGTGTTGGAAACTGCACTATTTCTGGAAGTTTTTGAGCTGCCCGTGCCAACATCCCCTCGGCTGGTCCTGGCCATTATCAGGTGTGACTCTGGGTTTCCAATGCTGCTCTAACTCCCTGGATATGTTCTGGGGCAAGAACAAGGGTTGTCCTTAGTAGTCTCTTAGGTCATTGCTGAACTAATTAAGGAGCACATCATTTTAGTTGATAGCCCGAGGAACTGGGGTCAGCACTCCCAACTGACTGCTTGGGAGGCAAAAAACCAATCTCTTGAGCAGTTGCATGGTTGGGACCTTTGAGTGTAGAATGAGCCAAGTTGTATCAAGCGCAATTACAAGCATCTGAGTCAAACAGCAGATGCCTGGCTCCCTCTCCATCCTCCCCAGAGATGATGTCTGTGAAGGCACAGAAACAAAGTGTAAAGCAGTAAGGTGGGACAGTGTTAATGATAATGTGCCCGAGATACTGGGCCCGTTTCCTGAGGTGACATTGCCTCCCTGGCAGATGGGGATTAGCAGGAGTTGGGTTGGGGGGATTGCCAACAGCTGTCACCCATGTTAGATAAAGAGAGGCTAACACTCAGCAGTGAAACCCTGCCTATGAAATACTTACTAGACTTTTTGTTACTGTTGTACTTAAAGATTATAGCAATGCAGAGCACAGCACTGTGAGGGCTACTAAGGAAAAGGTGAGCTCTGTCTTGGTCAGACCCAATACAATCAGGGATTAAAATTAAGAACATTTGTTGCAAAACTCTTTCTTCTGAAGTTTTTTCTCCAAGGTGATTTTTCAATAATTGGTTAGTTCTCTTGCACTGGGAGTGTGCAGCTGAGGGGAAAAAATCCAATTGACTCTCACCAGGTAACTCTGCCACATCTGAATTCCTGCTTTTGGAGGTTTGCTGGGCAGAGGAATTGAGGTTCCTCATGCTTGAGCAGTGAACTACAATAATGATTTTGACTCCACACACTCAAAACTGATCTTGAAAAGAGATGCTGTTGCCAAAATTGCAGGGGTGGGATTTGGTCTCCCTTTGATCTCAGTTTAAATCGCATGGGCCATTTACTGCAACTTAATAAGTAACAGTGCGTGAGTACTGGGGTGCTTGCCCTGCCTCGAACTCGGTCTCCTCAAATACGTGGTAGAGCAAACTTGCTTTCTTTGTAGATAAACTGAGTCAAATGGTCTTGCAGTGCAGGTCAAGGTTTAAGCAAAGATGCCATGAATTAACTAATGTGTGTAATAAGGTAAATCATAGCACTTTGGTAATGTGTGTGATCGATGTTGCATGGTTTAGTGAGCCAACTGAAGTGGCTTCAGGAATTGGGAGCTTTTGGTTGCATCTTTTCATTGTGGTTTGATGTTTGCTCAATATGAAATGATTCATCTGGTGAATTAAGGGTGAATCAAAGGTCTCTTTTGCAACTCCCGCTGCTTCACTGTTTTTTTGTAGTGGGGAAATCTTTCCGTTTCTGTCCTGGTTTAATTGATCTTTGTAAAGAAACATGCTTATGATGATTCTGGCCATGGAGTGCTATGGATTTGCCAGAAAGAGTCTGTTATCACAATGTGCGATGCCTCCCTCTGTCAAATTACAGCTTCTAATTTGATTTATTTTGAGTGTCTTTGTACAATCTGTAGTTTTATTATCCTGTGTTAGTTGCTCTCCTCTTAGACTGTAAGAGTTTTCCTTCATGCTGGCGGGAGGAGGAACAGGATATATTATCATTACTGTTACTGAAAATAGGCCAGATTTCCAACACATCAAGTGTTAGAGATACAGTAATATTCCAAAGGATGCCTTAAAACTCCTCTAGTGAAATACATTGTTAACTCACTAGAAATGTAATTTCCTAATAAATATGATTTTCTAAAATCAGAATTCAGCTGCATGGTTAGCATTCCCTGGGTAGCACAGACTGATGATGGTGGAAATGACTTGGGCTGTCCTGTGCCGGGAAGAGTTGTACCTGTAGGGTCAAGAAACTGAAGTTGCTGCAGCAACCTTCCTCCCATTTTTGCAGGATGCACTGGCTCCGTTTCTCCCGGCCTTGCAGCCGTCATGGCTTCTTTGGCACATCCCAGTCCTGGGTGGCTCAGCTGTCAGGGGACAGCAGTGAGACAGAGTAGCCCCTGGCTGGCTCTGTGAATGTAGGGGGCTGTCCCAGCAACAAAATTCAGTTTCTTTTTGTTTTTGGAAACTGTCTGGCTAGAGTTCTGCTCTGTGCGGTGCTAAATTAGAGAATGAAACTGTGGCCAAGGGGTGTGTGTGTCTCTTCTGCACCTGGCAAGGAAGGCAGTGGAGGGCAGTGGCCTTGTCTGCCCACCACTCCTCTGAGGGCAGGATGAGTGTGGCTCACACCCAGGCAGTCCCTTCCCCTGCCTCCCACTGGCTTGGCTGGCATGTGCTGATGCTGGTCCCAGCCTTTCTCCACGCCTTGGACTTCACTGGAGAAAGGCCAAGTAGAGCACGGGAGGACTCTGTCACTTGGGCAGGAATCTGGGCTGGCTTTTGGGCTGCCCTCAGTCTGGGTCTGCCTCTGCAGCGCCTTTATGTGGGATAAAAGGGTTTTTTTGAAGATGAAAGTGAGCAAGTTTTAGAAGCTGCTCTGCAGTGGGGCAAATACAAGGACAACGAAGAAGATAGCAAATGAATGTGGGTAGAAATGGGTCCAAAATTCAAAAATTCTGCTTAGAGAGGGGTCTAGAGACAGCTGCAGTCGTAGCCATCTTTAAGCATGTTGTCCAGAGCTTGCTGGTTGCTAATAGAGCTCAGTGGGTGGTGAAGGAGTGCAGGAGAGGATCTTGGTCTAAGCCACACAGCCCTGACAGCCCTGCCCCTCTGCAGGGCAGTAACACACCCAGCAAAGGCCTCTTGCATTGCTCCTCTAAAGCAGGGGCTGCAAAGCCCCTGCTGAAGTTTTGTGGGTGGTGTAGGCTGTTTCCTTTGTTCCACTCCTCCCTGACTGTTAATTCTCTAACCTGGAGATCATTGCCCCATGGGTCCTGGCTCCAACCACAGTGCTGCTGATGCATTTTAACCCCTTAATTTTGTTTTTCTAGTTCAATTTCAATTAAACTTGCATTCCTTGAGAGTGGGTGTGTTTGGGGAGTGTATGTCCCTGTTCTTTGCCATGTGCTGGTGGTGTGAGTACTTCAGGTTGTTGCTGCATACCTGGGAGCATGCTGTACATCCCTTTTCTGATACCACATGCAGCTCCCACCAGAAGACCAGATGGGTCCTGCTGTGTAGGGTGACAGTGCTGCTGAGCCACGGGCAGCTGCTGCCATAAGCAGCCCTGACCCTCTTCCCTGCGCCCTCTTTGTCCCGGCGCTTTTCTGAGACAGTAGTTAGCCAATTCAGGGAGCAAAAAGAATCCTAAATTATTTCCTTTTTTGGAAGAGAAGCTCTGATGTCGGTCGGTGGAAGCCAGGGCCTGTGGTCAGGGATGCTGTCCTGTGCTGGGGTGAAGTGTCATCTCTTCCAGCTACTCCCGACCACAGGTCACATCCTCCCGCAGCTCCTCCCTTCTCCCAAACCAGCAGGGATTAATTAGAGCCCATTTCCTAGTCGGGTTTTCCTCATCTGTATTTTCAGGGGGCGGCACACCTGGTCCTTCTGGCAGATGTGTGGTGGTGGTAACCATGGCAGGGCAGGGGCATTGCAGGCGATGGTGAGCGCTGGCCAGCTGCCTCCCACATCTGCCCAGCTGCAGCTCCAGGCACATCTGACCCCCTCAGCTGGGCTGTGAGTCGCCAGTCTCCGTGACACACACGATGTTCAAAGTGCCTTTGCATATAGGAAGTAGTTTAATCATAGCTTTGTTCACTGTTTCAGCAAATTCGACCAGAGTCTGCATTGTTAAGTGTAAATGTCACACACACAAATATAATAACATCTGGTTTTAAGTGAAAAGACTGAGGAAATGGGTGTTGTGGTTAAAATAAAGTCTGCATCCTGAAGTCACTCCTCCGCAGGCAGGTTTTGTTTAGCTAGATTCAATGTAACCTGTAATATCAAGACTGAGGTTGCACATGGAGAATTAGAGCAAAGGCTGAGTTTTTGCTGTAACCCTGAACTCTCTGCCCAGCTCATAAACACTTTGGAGATGTTTTTCCTGTCTCTGAACATCTTTTTAGCAAGCTCTCCTCCATGATTCACTACCTCTTACTCTGGTGTGCAGCCTGATGGGGATATCCTTATTGACTTCAGATTCTGATTTACACCATTGGGATAAATTGAATCACAGCCCACACTGAAAGGGGCCCACTTTTTGAGAAAAGACCTTCTAACTGCAGGCAGCTGCAGAGAGCTGCTGTCCCAGCACTCATGGCCAGCTGCCTCTCGAGGAATTTGTTGCTGTGTAGGTGTAACTGGGTCATCCTCCAGCTTTTCCTGTTACTGTAGCACCATGTGAAGGAACACACAAATATATTTTCTATAGATCACTGCAACTCTCACAAAACTCCATCTTGTTCTTGGCAGCTTTCAAAACCGTGTGCTCGCTCCAGATTTTTGGCTGTCTCTGGTGTGGGTGGGAAGTGGAGAGAGTTTCTGATTGTGTATTCTGTGCAACAGTGGATGTGCTCTCACACTGTGCAAAGGATTAATGTCATTTTCATATGGCCTAGAAATTTTAACTTTGGAAGCTAAAATGAAAAACAAGTAAAATTCCTTTTTATGCCCTTAGGACAAGAAAGTTTTGGGTGCTCATATCTTTCTTGTTGGAAACTATTTGATACCAGTTTAAAGGATGCTGGACACGTACACCAATTACATATTTATCATTTAGATAGAAGTCTTGCACTGCCCTGCAGGCCTTTTAAACTCAGCATTAGCTTGAAAACACAATATATGAAGCCCTATCAGTGCAGCCTATCAGGATAACTAAATATTATGCATGGAGCAAAATATTTCCTTTTCATTATGAAAATAAGTGTTCTCTGCAGTGTTATGCTTCAAGCTTGCTGTTCAAAAGATGTGATCAAGACATCAAAGAGAGGAAAATGATTAAGATAGCAGGAACTGAACCAGCTGCCTTTCCTTTGGTAATTAACAGACCATCTCATGCATTGCCCTGCTGAAATTGCAAACTTTCTTTTTTTCCCCTGAGAGCTGTGTTCTGAAGTGGGAGTTATTTTACTGCTTTTTAAATGAGCTGTTTAATTTTACAGTCAGAATAAGACTTAGCAAGAAGGAAGAATCAGCTTCAGCACTGTGCTATAACCTGGCTCTTTAGTCATCAGAGCAATTTCAAGGGTCAATAGTGATTTCTTCTCTGTTGTGGATGGGAGGATGGGACGAGCTGAGCTGGCGTGGCCGAGGTGTGCGCGCAGGTTTGTGCCACTGGGTGGTCTGAGTCTCTGTGAGAGGTGCCTGGTGCCACAAGTATGGCTGCACATCTTACCTGGCAGTCCCCACATGGTCCCTGGTTAGAGAGCTGAGGGCTGTCAGAGATGCTGACCTGTCCTGTGGTGCTTCTCAGTGTAGCTGCAGTGCAGAGGTGTCTGCTGGGAGCCACTTCTTCATCGCTTGGCATCCTCTGCGTTGTGCCTGCTACACGTTCCATAGCTGTGGTCCAAGAGGCAAGAAAAGAAAGTAAATGCAAGTCCTGCATACAGTAGTTCAGTGCATCCCTCAAGTTTGGAGATCTTTGCCTTGGCACATCTCTGGGGTGACCTGAAGCGGCTTTTTGGACTCACACATTTCACTTTGTGAATGTTGAGCATTAAAAATCATCATAGTAAATGTGAGAAAAAGACAATCTGCTTTCATTTTTTTTAAACTTTTTTTTTTCTCCCTACTTTTTTTCTTACAAAGAAAGTGAGTCTGTGCCATGACAGCAATTTGTGGAACTGCCTGCACCCTTGGGTAGCTTGTGTGAAACAAAGTCAGAGCTTAGGGACAGAAGTGATGGGTGGTAAACAGCCTGAACAAGGGAGAACAGGCTTTTCTCTTTCTGTTCACAGTCGTTTCCTCCCTCAGTGCTTTTCTCCAGCTGTAATTTTGTCATTATGTGCAAATAGGTCACAGTGACATGTACTCATCAAATACCTCCATTGTGCATATGTGGTCCCCAAATTGTCCTTAATTCCTGTTGTAAGAGAGCTTCTGTCTGCAATTGAAGCAGCTGGCTAGAAATGTGCATTTTAAACTTTTGTCTTAGTGAGGTAACACAAACTTGAGAATTGTCATTGCAGTTAATGCCCAATAAAAAAAGAATGCCGTTCCTGTTGAAAGATAGGTAGAAAAAGGCTTTTATTTGAATCTTCATCCTCTGGATGTGCAGAAACAAAAAAGCACTGTTGAAAAATGCTGAATGCCAGAAATGAGTAATTTATTTTAGTTTTTTCTTTGAAAGGCAGTAACTTCCAGTTTTGCCCTAGAAAAGAAGAATTTATCTCTATGTGTAACATAAAAGGGAGCTTAACCAATGGCCAAAATAACCAAGCCATCCAGTGTTTAAAGCAAAAACCCAAAGCTTTAAGCTTCTCTCTGATCTATTACATTAAAATTCACCCTTGGAGATGATTTGATGGGGAAGCCTCCTGTCTCCTTTGCATAAAAGAGAAATTTAGCTGGAAGTAAGGTCTCTGATGGATGCCCTCGTGCTGTGGCCATGCAGAAGGGGACTGCAGTGGGGGGACATGGCACCATGTCCTGCTGCATCCACTCAGCTCCTGCCAGGCGCAGGGGGCATGCCACCTCCCCAGTGCCCCATCCCTCTCCCTGGCTCACGTGCCTGTCACTGCTGCCTCCTGCCTTATCAGGGCTGCCTCCTGCCTCATCAGAATGAAGGTGAGGGAGGTGCAGAACGCTGATACCCGCAGGGTGAGAAGGTGTCTCTGATGGTTTTGAATTCCAGGCGTTTCGTCTCAGAGCTGCTGTGAACCCTTTGTTCTCTGAGCCGCAGCAGTGCCAGCAAGTAGCATCCCAGGTGTATAACCATCTTGTAACTCTGGCTCCTGGGAAACCAGTCACAGTCTAAGCAGGGCTCCCAGGTGGCTGGTTCAGAGTCAGCTGCTGGTTGGGATCTCCTGCTCTGCAATGAATGCCATTTCTCAGTGTACAGTTTCTGATGTAGCATGAAAGGATCCCTTGGTCTTTCAGAATCTCTGATGCAGCTTCTTCTGTTAAACCTCTCAACACAAGTTGGCTGATTCTTTATTCTGAATAAATTTAAAATATCTATCTTTAGTACTCTTGGTAAGAACTTGAGGTCTACTCAGAAGGGAACCCTGCTCTTGTCCTGGTGCTTGCAGGCTTCAGCTGTGAGCGTGTTGTACCCTGGGTAGTGCCTACTGCAGGGATGTTTGGAAATGCTCCACTGCTGTGGTGGGCAGTCCTGGCAGGGGCAGTGTCTGCATTAGAGCATCGAAATAGCGACGAGGGAAGGGCCTGGGCAGCGTGCTCTGCTGGGGGTGTACATGACTCGAGACAGCTGCAGGCTCTGCTGATGCTTCTTGGTGGGGATGGTTTAGAGATTTTGCACAAAGCCCTCCCCACCTGAACGGGCTGAAGGAGAGGAATTTGGCACACGGGTTTCAGGCGTGACTGCTGTCTGTGTAAAAAACCAGACGTGTTTTAAGTGCCTGTGATCAGAGGATCCTGTTCAGACCTGGTATCATGCTATCCACTTCAGCTGGTTACTAATCCCGGCACTGAGTTTGACCCTTAAGCTTTTTGTTTTTATCATGTGCTTTGATACAGTCATAAAAATACTGCCTGGCTGGCAGAGCTCCAGGGCTTGGCTTTATATTCGAGCAACTGCGAAACGAATGTGCTTAAAGTAGTTTTATGCTTCAGGATATTGTCCTTTCCCCCTGCCCGCACCCCCCCCCCACCCCCCCCCCCCAGATTATTTTAAAGCTCATGTTCCCTATTCTGGGGACAACTCTGCCCTCTGCACGTTGGGCAGGGCAGGTTCATCCCAGGATTGCCTTTGCCCTGGGCCTCCAACCCGGGTGTATGGAAACACAGGACTTCAGTGGAAATACTGCCCAGGCACTGTGGGAGAGGAGACTGAGGTGGGCTGGGGCCTGGGAGGCCCTCCTTCCCTGAGATGTCTGGCGGGGAGCGAGCACAGCCTTCAGCGTGACGAGTGTTTGAACTTTGTGAGGCATTTGATGCTGGGATATCCCATCCCTGCTGGGCTGGGAGGCTCCATGTGTCTCTGTGCTTGCACACGGAGTGTGTTACGAGAAAATCCCTGTGCGTGACTGAGCTGCTGTGCCCCCATGCCAGGAGAGTCAACAGGCTTTTTATGTCCCATAGGAATATCCCATAGGATTTGAGTGTGCTACAGAGAGACTCTAGGGAGTTTATTATGCTGCTTGGAGGGGCAACTTTGGTTGTGTGGGGTACAATGCACTGCTAGATTTCAGCAGTCTGCCCTCTCAGTATTGGTCTGCATTAGCATTATTTCAGTGTTTTCTGAAAGGTTGTTAATTTAAGTTTAAATGTGGCCTTGATTGTTAATTCACAAAGCTGTTTCCTCTTAATTTCTGTGAATAACTGTTTTCTGACTTCTGAATTTTAGTCTCATCTCTACAGTGCCCCTAGAATGGATTTTATCTGGGTTGAACTAGACCTTCCCCTGTGATGCTGCTTCTCTGTGGGCTGGAGAGCAGTTCCATTTCCAAGGTACTGCATCCAGATTATACCTTTAGTTGGTGGTAGAGAAATGGCAGGAACATACTTTCTGTTTGCTTTATATAGGGAAAGCACAGCTAAAGCTCTGCCCCAGTCCTGCCAAAGGGCAATTTCTCCATGGCAGAGGGACAGTGCACCCTGTAAGAGCAAACTCACCTGTGCTGAAGTGCACAGACAGGACTACTCCCTGAGGGCAAGTACCCAAAGAGAGCATCTTTCCTAGACCAAAGCAGGACATAAAGTTGAGTCAGATGTTAGTAACCTTGGGAATACATAATTCCCTACAGTAGGCAGCTCCCCAGCATGCTCCCAGTAGACTTCTGCTTGTTCTGCTGTGCAGAACGAGGAGCTGAGAGGGAGACCTCAGTCCTGGTCCTTCTCGGGCAGTGCATAAGCAGCTGCTGGGCAGGGTCTGAACCCTCTTGGATTCTGCCTGTGGCGTCTATCTTGTTCCAAGTGCTGCTAATAATTAGTCAAATAAAATGATTAGTAAGAAAAGGAATGTGGTTTATTGGAAGTATGTTCCAGGAGGGTTTTATAGCTCTGAAACAGTATCTTGCCAGTCAAGTAAGTATAGGGGAGTGAAGAGAAACACAGTAGCCAGCTTGGCAGAGCACTGCCTGCAGCACAAGGCTTGAAATAAACTTGGTATGAAAATGCACTGTTTTATAGCCCTATTGCTCTTTTTTCCTGGAAAAAAACTCTTGCCTCCAAACCAATTTTGGTTCTGTCTTGTGTCTAGCCCTGTCAAGTTTACCTGTCCCAGCTGTGTGTACAGGTGCTGGTATTCTTGAGCTTGTGAATTCCCTCTGCATTTCATCTCCTTTTTTCATGGGTCGTTAAGACCTGAGCGCAAGATTTTCTTGAGGAGGTTTTTTTTCCCTTGTTGGAAAAGCCTCTTCCCCTCACCTCCAGCTGCCATCCCCTCAGCTTTGAGCCAGTGATGAGGTTGTGTTGTTTTTTAGAGTGAAGCTTCCAAACAAGACTCCATTCCAGTTATGTAGCTTAAGTTCAGTTTTCCTCTGGAAACACTGTGGTTCTTTTTAAGGACATGTTCTCACATTTGGGAAACAACTCTAATGTTTCACGGTTCAGCTTGCGCTTCTCCCTGTCTCCATCCTCACATTGATCCCACTGGCATCAGTGGCCCTTGGCCCTGTGCTCACTTGAGGATAGGAGCTGAAGTCTTTATGCTGTTTGGGTTGGTCTAAGTCCTATCTGGTTTTGTTCTGAGGAGTTTGGTCAGGTTGCTGGAGCTGTGATAGATATCCAAGCCCATTTCCACGGTTCTTTCTGGCAAAAGATGGTTTCTTGGCAGCTGAGAAAATCACAAGAACATGAAGCTAGAAGAGAATTTCAGCTCATGTCAAGCTGAAAACAGGGGAGGCTGCACAAATATTTTCCACTGTTACCATGCTTGTTGCCTGCTAGGACAGAACAGTTGCTGGGAGCACAAGAGCTGCATCCCTTGTACTGTGCAACTGAAATCAGTGTTTGCTTCAACAGAATTTGCTTCCTAAAATTGGTTTTTTAAAGGGTTCACAAAGCTACATGCAAGAGCATGGACATGGAGGAAGCTCTGCTTGAGTTAGCTTTAGGAACAGACTGTTTCTATAGATAGATATGTCCAGTCTGAGACACTTGTTTCTGGAGGGTTTTTCTATTGAGATAAGAGAGATGCTTTACCTTATTAGAGGAGGTTGTAGGTTCATTGCAATCTGTCACTGTCAGCTGCTGATTTTTATGTGGCAGTGACAGGAATGGTATTTCCATCCCCTCCCCAGCTACAGGCTGATTATAGCAGCTGTGTTTCTCTGTGAGAGAAGAGAAGGGAATGGGAGTCCAACTGGTTGGAAAAATGTTGGGAACCATACATGAACTGACTGCATCCCTTCCACTCCCTGGTTAGGGAAAAGAGATCTTTGGAAAATGTTGCTGCTATTTTTTCTGGGTTGAGGGAAAACCTAAGCCTCGCATGCCAGATGTCCTTTCAGGGGAAAAAAAGAATAAAGTGACATGGCTGGGATATTATTTGGATTGTCTTTTAGTGTCACACCTCAATGGAGTCTGAGGTTATTAACTGGGGGATTGACTCTCAATATTGTGGCCAGATGCAGTGGTTGGCTGAGCTCCCTTGCTTTGGAGCTCACTTTTAAATCATGCTTCAATAATTTAGCCTGCCAAGGAGATTTGTAGTTCAGTGGTGTTTTGGAGTTAGTTTCAGAGCTAAGGAGAGCTCTCACGTCAGTGAGAAGGTAGCTGGGCCTCCAGCTGGCCTGTCAGGTGTTTCCAAGTGCACTGGTGGACCTGCTTGAGTGGCCAGATCTGCAAATGGGAATTGGTACCCATGTCCCATAGATGTGATTTCTCTGAACACCTGAAAAAAACCTGCAGCCTCTTTTGTCTGTCCTGCTCCTTAAATCCATGGGACTGAAATGGGGCTAGTCAGCTAGACGTGACATTGTTCTGTTGTCTGTGATTTCTCGCTGTGGTAGTGGTTTGCTGCCTTGGAGAGCTGGTGACAAACTCGCTGGCTATGGCTCTCTGAGGTTTCAAGATAAAAGGTGGTGCAGTTGACAGACCAAAGCCACTGTGGAGGGGCTGCTTCATATCCCTCCCCGGGCTGCACTACTGGCACTATGGCATCCACAGCTAGCATGGTTTAACAAGGGTTGGAAATGTGTGTAGGCTGCTGCAGCTGTGGCAAGAAGTGAGCCAAAATGGAGAGGATTCAGTCATGTCCAGCTGAACGTTGGCAGGCTGTGAGTGATGTGTGAAATTAGGGTATTGGAGCGATTCACATGTGCTGGAGCTGTGGAGATGTCGGCCTGGAGGGTTCCTGCTCATTTGTGCAAGGCTGGAAGAGCATCGCCGTGCTGGGTCAGGCTTGTAGACCAACTGCACAGGCCTGTTTTTGGGAAAGCCCAAAATTATGGTAGAAGGATGGTAGTCAGCAGGATTTTCACAGAGCCCTCAAATCAACAGTTGCTGAAGTCCAGGGACTGTAATTTGTCACTTTGAACAAAGTGACAACGAGGGAGACCTTGACAGTCACAGGCCACAAGTCAACAACAGTTAAGTGTAGGCTTAAATCCCATCAAAATCTGTGGAATTAAGGCTCGTTCTTGAAGTGTACCGTCTCCTTCAGTGCCTTGGCAGACTGAGTCTCCAAGGGATCACTGTTGTGATCTCCACAGACCATTCAGTCTCTGCCCTACACTTTCTAGGAAGATTTCCTCTCCTGAGGAGATGACATTTATCCATGGGACCAAAGCAAAACACATCTCAGTGTTCAGAAAAAGAACTTTTTCTGACTGTGAAGAACAGGAAAAATGAGACCACCACCAAGTGAGATGTGCCTCCATATTTCCAAGATTTGAGGAACTTTTTGGCTGTCTTTTTGTTGCTGGTGGGGAAGCCTCACAGGCAGCTCAGGGCAGCAGCAGTCGTGTCCTCTGGAGCACAGACAGTGTGGACACAGCCATACAGCCCAAGTTGCAGTCTTGTCTGTCTCGTCCAGGGCGGTCGGTGGCGTGCTGAGACGCTTCTGGAAAATGCTGATGGGGCTGTGGTTTTGCCCTGTGGTCAGCCATGTCTCAGGGCTGGTGGTTATCCCCCACTAAAACTACCAGTCTGTTCTCCAGCTGGCCTCCTTCACTTAGCCTCAAGAGCAATTTGGATGGTTAGAGAAAAGGAGAGACTGTGAGAGCCTCATGGTGTCTCTCTGGCACCCAAACCTGTGGCTTTCTCGTCTGGTAGAGCTCCTGCCTTCATTTTGTCTTTATCCCTTTCCTCAAATGAGGGCAGCCACAGAGGCTGTGTCAGACAGGATTTGGTGCATCTTGTGGAAGACTTAGTTCCTGCTCGCTGCTTCCAGTGGAATTTGGTTGACTTATGAGCAGATTCCTGCCCCAGATTTTCTCCTGTCCCTCCCCTGTCCCT
>WBMZ01019624.1:0-13554 GCA_013400975.1 Atrichornis clamosus | reverse complement strand
AGAAACACAAACCCACCAAACTGCACCAGGTCATTCTGCTGGCACAAAGGATCTGCAAACCAAATAATTTCATGTAATAAACTGGCTAAAAGAAATTTTTTAATTGACACAGGTTACAATGTGGCACTCACAGGCCATTGCAACAGCAGAACCAAAGGACAGAGCAGCCCCAGTCCCAGCCTTTGGGAAATGGAGGTAAATCACTGGACCTGCAGCATCATCCTGCAGCAAAGAGCTTTCTTTCCAGGAGAGCAGCTGAGCACTCCACGTGTTCCTGCTACAGATGCCCCCAGGGCAGAGCCAGAACAGTGGCCATCAGAGCCACTTCCAGCTGGGTTCCTGGGCACAGCAGCACTGACCTGCCAGGTTGAGGATTTAGCTCTTTTCCATTTCTTCCACAAATTGACTCAAGCACCACTTAATGTAAATGGAGAATGAGGGTGCAGATTCAATGGCTGTGGAGTGGGACTCCTCAGTGACAGGCACTGGAGTAGGGGAGTTAAGGTGGAAATCTGCAGCCTTCCCTGCCTGGGGGGTGAGGGAGGTCTCAGAGCAGTGGTTTGAGCAATTTGAAAAAAATGCAGACTGCTGCAGTCCAACTAGAGATCAGGCAGCTCAGCCTGCTCTGGAGATGCTTTATCACCACCCTGCTGGCAAGATCCCAGTTGTGCTGCTTTCCCTGAAAAGCCTGGATCTGAACTTTGCTAGGGGCGTGCCTACAAGCACAGCTGGAGACAAAATTCCCAGTTTTCAGGACAGATAGCTAAGCCTAGTAGATATCAATGTTTGCTGTCTCTTCGGACTTAATTTTGGCTTTCTCTGATGCTCTAGCAGTGGGAGTGAAAGCAGAAGGAAAAGGATAGCAAAAAAAACCAAACCAAAACCCTTTCTGTCCTAAATTTGTCACTCTCCCATCCTTGCTGCCATTTTGAGCCAGTGTTGCTGAGCAAAACAGCTGAGCAGCCGTGCAGCAAGAGGAAAAGAAAAATGTGAAACGTCTTGAGCAATGATGGTCTGGCACATGAACGAAGAGGTGCAGGGAGCTGGCTCCCTGTGCTGGGGCAGCCTCCCTCGCTGAGACTTTCAATTTGGGTAAAACGTACACAGAAGGCCACTTAAAAATGGATTAGGTAAAAGTGCAGCCACTCTGTGGACTGGGCTTGGTTGGGCAGGAGGAGCATTGAAGGCAGGCTGCCCTCTCCACTCACCTACAGCGGCTGAGGGCACACGCAGAGGTCCGTGGGGCAGTGCCCTGCAGGAGAGTCTGCCTTGGAGGTTTCACTATTGCTCAGCACTCCAGCCCTAAGGAAGAGTGAGGGAGGAAACGGAGCACTGATGATGATGGAGTGGTTGGCCTCGCAAGGCCATGTTACTGTAATGTGCTTGCTTTCCGCTAATTAAGCTGGAATTACACTGTGAATGGCTTAATTCACTACAGCCCTAATTGACTTCTGATGGAAATTGTGCGGCATCTCATGGAAGTGGGTGTTGTGACAGGGTGTATCACTTGGGACAAATAGATCACTTCCTTAGGCTCGTTTTCAGGAGAGGAGCGATTGCTCAAATCCCTGACCTCATGTAAGACTGAGAAGGGCTTGAAGCAGGGCTCTGTGGCCAGAAGAAGTCTCACTAGACATGAAGTTCTGCTGATGGCAGTTGAGAGATTTGCCTAGAAGTGGTGGGATGCTGAACTGTACAGCCAAGAGGTGCTCCCCTGTGGGGCAGCCTATACCCGCTTTGTGGGTGAAGTGATGACTTCATGGAGAAAAGGAGAAAGATAAAAAAGACAAACCCTTGGAGCTGTGATCAAAGGAACTTCCTTCCTGCTCTTCATTGCTGCTGTATCCAGGGAAACATCTCCCTGTGCTGCCTTATAAAGAATCAGCATCGCACTGGAGCTGAGCCCACCTTTCCCTTTTACTCCCCCAAACTCCTGGCACTGAGGTGTTCCTGGTGCAGGAGCAAGGGAAGCATCCTTCCTCTTAACTGAGTCTCTTCCCTCCCAAAACGTTTTACTCACTCCTGGGCTGTCCCTGGGGTTTGAGAGAACCCTGGCAAAACTTCCCAACTTTGTCAGCTGCTGGAGGGATGCAGCCTCCCCAGGCTGCCCCCTGGGCAGTGGGCATGTGTTGAAAGCTTGTTTCGTTTCCTTCTCAGCACTTCCCCATGGGAGCTGAGAGGAGCATGGGGGCTGCATGCTCTGTGTCTATGCTGCCAAGTCCTTGGTTGGAGCTGGCTCTTCCAGACCCTGTGTCTGCTTCCCAGAGCTTTCCCAGTGGCTGGTGCAGGTGCAAGGAGCTCAGCTCTGGAAGAGAGACTGACTCCAGCCTCAGGCGAGGCTCTCTGCTTGCCCAAGTATTAATACTGTCGCTAGGAACTGCAGCAGGCTTTGAAGCTGAGGTTATCGGCACAGCCAAAACAGGTTTTAATGAGGTAACACACAGCCCAATTTGCTGTGCAGGCTTTTGATCCTTTCGGCTGTCGATGTAATTGCGTGCCGTGCAGCTCACAGCTCGCCAGCTCATCATTTTCGGAAGCATGAGGCACCCAGCTGTCTTGTCCTGATGTGTCCTTGTGGGTAAGGCACGGATAAAGCTCTTGATCAGCTTTTGCTCAAAACTCAGCTCACCATTTCCCTCTCACCTGGGAGGTTTCTGGGAGGTGACTTCAAGGACGTGCCTTATGCTCCAGCATGGATCTGCAGTTAAACTGCAGCAGGATCCCACACAAGGAAAGGTGCCAGGTTGGTGCTGTCTGTGTTTACTCAGGCCCTTGCTGTGAGGCTGGAGGGGGTTTATCTGCATCCCAACCTCTCTCCTTTGCTAAGGGAAGCACTCACCTCTGTGCTGCAGCCAGGGGGTTTGGTTCGGAGGAGGGATGGCCAGCACAACTGGCAGAGCTGCTCCACTGGAGGATAACAGCGTATCTCTACAGCACAGGAGGAGATTACACCAGGAGCAGAGCCCCACCTACCTCAGAGGTCGTTTGCCTGCACCACTTCCCTGTGCAGGTGAGACAACCAGAGCTGCTTGAACAGGAAAACCTGCAGGGCTGAAGCCGTGGAGCTGACTGGTGCCCCACTGCCTCCACTGGAAGTGTCAGGACATGGATGGGACCAGCGTTCCAGCGGCCAAGGGTGTGTTGCCATGTGCAGCGTGCCCTGCAGGGCTGGTCCTCCTCTTACAGGGCCTTGCACAGCCCTAAGCACAGCATAGATTGAGAGGGACACTGAGGATGGGCCAAGCCTGGCACCACATCCCCATGAAGGGACCTGACTTGTTTGCTTTGGGCAGAAGATGAAAGGGGATTATGATGAAAATCATGAAGGGAGACCAGATAGCAGCTTCAATCTGGCTCCCCTCTCATAAGCTGGGAGCAAAGAGATATGGAGAGAGGAAGTGAGCACCCCCTGCATGGACATGGGGCATGGCATGGGCAGAGCTCTGTCCAGGATTATCATGCAGGACTGTTTGGATGCAGCCTCTCTCCAAAGTAGGATTTCAATGTCTTGATCCCCTGGGTGGACAGAGCAGTAGTTCCCCACTCTGCTGTCCAGGATCTAGCAGATAAATCCCCCATAATCTTCCCTCTGCATTCCCGTGGCACCTCTATGAGCTACGCTAGAGGATGCCTGCTCTCCATAGGGCCACAGTACCTCTGACTTGCCCAGCAGGAGAGGCTGCCTCACAACACTGCCATGAACTATTAAAAGCAGCAAGATGATTAAAATAAATTGTCATGAGACATTCATTCCAAACAAAAAGCATGAGCTGGATCCCATCATTTCCCAGGAAAGTTAATCCGTTTGCAGGCAAGGAAGATGCCATGAAGTCATGAAGTTGGGAGGCACCTGGGGGATGCTGGTTGGAGGCTGCCCAGACTCATTCCTCTATCAACAAGGTGTGTGTGGCAGCAGCACTGCTGTGGGCAGCTGGCTCTATTTTCCCCTGTCAAACAAAGCCTTTTCTTGACCACCAGGATGGAATAAGCAAACACCTCACAGCAGGCGCCATGGAAGAGCTGGGACTGGAAATGCCAGCGCTCTCCTCGGCCACGGCAGAGCCTTGGCTGTGCTGCAGAAGGGTGAGGGCAGGCAGGTAACCCCGCTACTGTCCCTAAAAATGAGGCCCTTGGGCTCTTGTTTAGGCTGGGGGCAAAGGTCCCTGCCCAGGTACCTTTGCCAGGGATGATCACAGCCACCCATCCCCAGGTCTACCAGCCCTGTGTCCTCCTGACACTGCTGAAACTGGGGGCCCACCTGACATGTGCAGGGCTGACCTGTCATGTTCGAGTTGGCAGCTGAGAGTGAACTAAGCAGCAGAGATGGGCTGCACAGGGAGGAAATATTTGGTCTGACATGATTTGTTCCCTTCACCTGCTTAACTTTTGGATTCTGCCTTTTCTTTTTCTGTAGCAACCGGCACAGCCCTTCTTGCTAACCCAGGCAGTTACTGCACCAGGACAGGGACTGCTCCCATGTGGTTTTGCTGCTACTGCTTTCTGATTTTCTTGAGCAATGAATAGATAAAATATTTACTGTCTTTCTCTTTTCCTTTTTTCTCTTTTTTCTTCTCTCCTCTCTTTTCTGAACTACCCAGCAAATCCTTTGATGCCAGAGTCAGTCACAACACATTTCACAGAAAATAAGAAGTGCTTGTGGCAATTCCTGCTCTGCAGTTGAAACTTCTGTTCTCTTTAAAAAAAAAAAAAAAAAGACAAACATAGATGGGAGAAAGACCAGTGGTGAAAATATAAATCTGCCTTTAGCAACTACTCACACTCATGTCACAGCTGGACATAGGCTTATGCACAAGTTGTTAGGTAAAACTTGGGGACCTGAGGATCTGGTAGGGTCCTACTGCTAAATTACAGCCTTAGAGGATGATATGAAAATTGTGGATGGAGAATACCAGCTGTGACTGATGGACTGGGATGCTTTTAAAAATTAAGCATCTCAGAAAACTAATGAAGGATAGTTTCAGCTGAAGAAATTTCTTGTGGGTTAAAAACAGGAGGAAAGAGATGAATTACCAACGCTACAGCAGGTGAAAGGGGCTGCCTTATTTATTTCCGCAGCACAGCGAGACACGCTGTGTACTTACCTGAGTTGATTATGAGCCCCGCTGAGCTTGATTATAATCCGCTCTCTGGGGCAAGCGTGCTGCGCTCGGCGGCAGGGAGGAAGTGCAAAAGGAATTTGTCTGTGCCAGGATGAAATGTGATTACTGGCTGCATGCTGCAGCAGGGGTTTGTTTCCGAGGGGCGGGGATCCCGCACCTCTCAGGTATCCTACGAGTGCTAAAGCAGTTGAGGGAAGTTTATTTCAGCTGGTAATTTTTCTTGGCATCTTTCTGACTGGTTTGGTGCCGTGACACCTAAACTGGCACTTAGCACAGAGCTGAGAGTGTGAGGTGATCTCTTTAAAACAAAGTAACAGCTTGGTCATAGCTTTATATGAAATGGAGAGCTCTGCTATAAGTTAATTCTAGAGTGGCCACCCCACAGACGTGGAGGAGCTGGAAACTGCTTTAACAGGGATTTTAGTTACAGCTTGAGCAATTTATGGAAGGGATTACCTGGTGTGATGTCTGTGCAAGTAGAGCTCTGGGCTCGGTGACACAAGATGGCCACGGGCAGCCCAAGCAGGGATTTTGGGTTTGCTGCAGAGGGATTTGGGGTACGCTGCAGAGACTCAGTGGGTTCTGGGGAAGAAGAGGGCTTAGCAGAGGTGGGGCAGAGAGACTTTGGCTTGTAGGCTCACGCTCCTGGTAGTTCTGGAGCCTTCAGTGAGGTTTGGCAGTGGAGGGGTGAGTTTGTTCCTGCTCACAAATCTGAACCTCTGGCTCCAATTTTTCTTTGTCTCCTTTCCCCTACTAATGGCTCCCAAGGGAAAGTTCCTGCTGCAGTAAAGAGAAGGAAAAGACGAACCACAAAACGGAGGGCTGAGGGATGCAGGGCGGAGAAGCAACTCCAACGGAGTTGGAGCAGACTCAGGAATGCTGGTGAGGGAGTGGCAGTGGGGACAGACACCCCCTGCCCCTCACACATCCAGGTTTGGGTTCCCATCAGTCCAGGCCAGTGGGAAGCTGCACAAGAGATGCAAGGCAAAGATGTGCCCCCAAAACCCCAGCAACCTTTTAACAGCAGGAGGCTGTTAGAGGTCCCAGGAGGCTCCCTTGGGAATCAGCACCTGGCACCGTGCCTGGTGCTGGGCGGCCAGAACACCCCCCTCCAGGTGGGGTGAGCAGCTGGAGGAGATGAAGGCCCTGGGAGAGGCACCAACGAGGGGTGAGCAGCCTGCGTGCACAAAGCAGCCCCTGGAGGAGCAGAAAAGAGCAGTGCTGAGGCTTTCTTAAAGCCTTCCATATATGTGCGTGCATGAGTGTTTGCGAGTGAGCATGCATGTGTACATGCACTTATATGTGCGTGTACACTGACAAATGTGTGTAGGTCTGCGTTAAGTAGCACACGGATGTTATCCAGGGTAAAGTCTGTCACATGAGTTTTGTAATTAACCCCTAAATACATACTGCAAACTGAGGAAACTCGGCGCTGAGGTCAAATACGAAAAGTGTATTTGGTAAAAGCCATACAGCTGAGGCACCCTAACAGGCTGATGGCTGGAGAGTGAATATCAAGGGAAGGAAAAGACATGCTGTGACTTTAAAAATCAGTGTATGCAGGTCCAGGAGATAAAACTGAAGTGACTCCTCCAGAATGACATGGTTATAGCCTGGTTCTACAATTACATTTATTTGGGTGCCCTACCTGTGCATTCTCACTGCTGAAGAATGCACTCAGACTGCTTCCAGCTTTCCCCTCTGTTGTAAATTGCTGGAATTTATAGCACTTACTTGGGAGACTACGGTGATTTCCCTGTTCCATATTTAACCCATGTTACCCAAACCGCCTAAACTCCATCTGAGTGCAAGTTGTGTGAAGAAAAGTGGTATTAATAAAGTTGGAGGAAAGTCTCTGGAGGGAGTGGCCAGCATGAGGACTGTAATCCTGAGTCATACAGCCAATTTCTGGGTCAGCCAGACCCTACAGCACAGCGCTGCTATCCCCAGCCAGCTCCAGTGTCACTCAGGGAGGGATTTCCACCACGGTTTTATCATCAGCTTCGCAGGGCTGTGGATACTCCTTTCTGAATTTTGCATGGGCCAGTAACGTTTCATTTTGGTTTGAATCTCTAGCCCTGATCACCTTCCAAACGGCTGTTCAGCAGGCAGGAATAGGAGAAGGGGCTGGAAAACATGACTAAATATGGCTGTGTTTCTTGTTGCTACAGACTGTGGGATTAGCGGCCCCTTCTTGCCAGCAGCCACAGCTGAAGTTCCCAAGGCTTTAGGATCACTGAAGAGAGCTGTAGTCCTGCCCTCCCCCCGCCTTTTTTTCCCCACTTCTTTTATTTTTTTGTTTTCCATAGAGAAATCTGCAACCTATTGTGTGGGCTAGCAAACCTGGCACCCTCCAGCTGCCTATAAAATTGCATTAGGCATTTATATTTCCTGTAGTGGATCATGTGTTGTCTGGATTTCGGATGATTCCGGGCGAGAGGCTTAGCCTTTTTCTTTTGGAGGAGGGGCTACAAATTGCATTTGAAATAATTTCATCTTCTTGGAGATAGGGGAGCACTGGCAACCAAGACAGACGTAGGCATCTTCCCTGCCTGCAACTTGCAGTGCTGCTCCGGCCATGTGTGCAAGGCACAGGCACCAGAGTACTTGCCTTGTCCAGAAGCACGTCAATAACCTCATTGATTGCAATGATATTTCTCATGCTTAAATTTAAGCAAGTGCTTAAATGTCACGCTGAAGCACAAGCAAAGGATTTCTTTCCCTCTCGCAGAGCCAGTTCTCTTGGCCCAGCTGGCTCTGTGTGCCTGCACGCATCAGGATTTTATCTGAAATCTTAGTGTTTATGCAGATGTAGCATGTACGGGGGATTTTCTTTACAAACTGAGGGTTCACTTACTTTGAAAATACCCTCTTTGCTCGTATGTAGAGTATTTATTGTGCTTTACCACTGTTTTCTAATTTGGATCTGTAGCCAAAGAGGCAGTAACTATTTTTAGAGTAGAGAAATCATGTTTAAAAAAAAAGAAAAGTGTGTTTTCAAATCTTACTTGAAATCTGTGCTGTATCAGCAGCAAATAGCATTGTGAAAGGGTAAAATCAGATTGCAAGTGCTTATTGGTACGATGTTGTCATAAATTCAGAGAGCACTTTTCTGCGTGAAGGAAAATCGATCACCTTTTGCAGCAAGAGCACAATCTCAGGGCACGATTTTGGAGTCGTTTGTAGGAGTAAGGAATACCGTGTCTCACAGTCCCTGTGATACGGATGCTAGACTGCTGGATAGCCAGCAGGTGGAGTCCTCCGTAATGGATGTGCTGTGATCTGGAAAGTTGAGTAAGTACGACGGGACACGTGGAAATTTCAGTTGGAAGTTGAGACCAAGGAAAATATAAGGAATGGAACTGGAAAACTGTAAGCGTGGCAGATACAAAGAGCTAAAACTTTAGCAGCAGCAGAGGAGGGACCTGCAAAATGTTTGGAATAGCGAAAAGCTGGAGCAATCCTGGAAACACTTCTGTGGCTTGGATCCCGAGGCGTAATTCATGCTGTTGTAATTTGCACAGATGGCGGATGTCTCAAGGGAAGGCTTGAACAGCTGGGAAACATCAGGGTGTGGGCCAGCTTCAACCACACACCCTTTCTTTATCCCTGAATCAGTCACAGAAGTGAAAGGTGATACTGAGATCGCTGCAGAAAATATCTGCAAGCTATTCTCTGCCCTGGGAAGTGGCTCCTCTTGCACAGTGAGTCCTGCTAAGGACCAGCTTAGTTTGGTATTTTGTGTGTAAGAATGCACTTTCAGAAGCTTTTCAATAAACCAATTACAGAGGAAGAATCAGCCTCAACTCCAAAGATCAGCCATGTAGTAAATTGAGTTGTAGCTAAAGGATCCTAATAAGCAGGGTGTTTCACTGAAAATGAACAGGAGTTACATGATAACTCTGGTTCTCTTTGCATGATGTGCCCAGCCACCACAGTGAGTGTTTTGCTTTGTCCTTTGTTCCATCTGCCTGTTACACCAGGAATAAATGTTGCCTCTGGCGGGGCATTTGCCCTTCTCCTGTGCAGCCTCCAGCCTATTTGGAAATGAGCAGTTGCAAATAATGATTTGTACTGCCTCTTTGTCTGTGTGCCCCTGTAAACTGAATAGTAATGTTATGGCCATTCAGCTGCTGCAGACTCGTGTCTGAGAGAGGAGAGGGTGGCACAGACCTGAGATGCTTCAGAGACACAGCCAAGGATGTGTAGCCAGGCTACTGGAGGACTGCACCAACAGCTGCCACTTCTAGCCCATTGATGTGGGCTCCAGCCTTCAACAACCTCTGGTTCACTCATGACAGGCAGCCGAGGGGAATATGTGCCAGCTATTTCCCCAGCACTTGATCTCTGGCATCCAGCAGGTAGGGGAGAGCCAATGTGGTTTTCTTCTTCTGGTCTGCGCCCCCATGCAGGGAGGTACCCTGTGGTACCTCTGTGGTTCACACTGTTTATCCTGGTCATTATCTCAGTCTTATTTATCTAGCCAGCCCTGCTGTCTCAACAGGAAAACAAGAGACCTTTCATCTCCCAGATAAGTTCTTCACACAGTTTTCTGCTATTATACATTTTGGGGATATCGTGGGATGCCCTTTGGTATTGGAAGTGCTGAAGGACCTACTTTATTCCCCATCTCCCCAGACATTAGCAGTGCAGGCAGACGGCATTTTTACGCTGATTTCATACACGCGGGCAACTGCATCTGCGCTGCAGGTGCCGTCCTGCTTTAGCAGCATCGGACACCTGAAACACCACACCTGCTGTTCACGCTGATGCCCCACGGAACCACAGACCACGCCAACAGCCACGATAAATGTGCTGCAGTGATGTTTGCAGGAAACAGGAAGATGAGTCAGGCACGTTTTGCTCTAGCTCTCTGGTTGATTCCCAGCCGCTGACGTTGCTGCCTTGCTGGAGCACTGAGGTGCTGGGTGGCGTTTGCTGAAGCCAGGTGTCCTCATTGCAAGAGGTGGCACTGGGAAAAGAGCGGGTGCACTGTGGGTGCTGACCCGCTGACTGACAGCTGCCAGCACCCTTGCGTCACGGGGACATATTGATATTGGCCTCCTGCCGCTGCTTGGGCACTGGCATCCTCCCGGCAGACGGCTTGAGCCAGGTGACAAGGTCTTTGGATTCTGTTGACTTAGGCTATGTATATTTGGCTGTGTACTAATTGGTGACAAGAAAAGGCAGCTTCTGTTAGTAAAATTTTGTAGCAAATTGCTGGCCTGAGATAAGGAAGAAGAAACATTTAGCTACGCTCGTTGCTATGGAAAGCTCTATCGCCGCTTCCTGTGAAACCAGGACCAAAGTCCAGGCTGAAACTTTACCTTGGCAGCACTTCACTACCTGTGGGAGTACTGCTGTGAGGAGGAAGAGCATTTGGCTTCAGAGGTTTGTCTGACAGGACAGAAACAGCAGGAATGAACAGGGTTGGGCAAAGCACTGGACCACTCCTGACCAGTTTAGCAGAGAGACCAAATACACTGTGGAGAGGTACAAAACTGCTGGAGGCTGAAAGGGCAAGAGGGAGCTGGTCAGCAGGGTGAGACATCATGGGAAGATGATGGAAGCAGCAAGAAACTGTTCTCAGTTGTGGTGGTGGAGAGGAGAGATTTACTTTGAAGTGTCTCCTAATGATTTCTATGCCTTTGGGCCAAAGACTCATAGCTGAGTTCCTGCCTCTCTTCATGCCTGCACCTTAGAACCTGCATGAATCATTGATTTTGCTCCATTCAAGCATGTTCTGGGCCCAGCCCTTTGTACTTCCATAGATGTTTCACACCTGGCATCCTGATGCCACCGGACCTCCATCCCAGAGGGAGAACCAGCACATGTTTCTTCAAGGAATCCCTTCAGGGGGTGTCATTCTGGTGGGAGGAACTCCCCCCCAGTTTCACTGTAAAATTATATGACTCTATTCAGGAAAGGTGTATTCTTCATGCCAGCTTCTGGGAACTCTCCAGAAGGATAACACTTCTTAGGTCAAAGACAAAGCACTGGTGAGCACTCTGCAAACTTGTCCATAAAATCACAGCACACAGGAGCCTTTGGAAAGAGCGCTGTGCAGCAGTGGAAGGGTTAACAGAGGAGTCAGCTGTCTGTTTAGTATGTCTCAGATGTCACATACAAATACCTAAAAGGCAGCTGGGTTGTGTGAAAGGAAATCAACGGATTAAGATTGTGTCTCAGCTCAAAAGCTTTTTTGTGACTTCAGGAATGCCTCATAACCCATCTGTTAAATGGAGATAATACCTATCCCACAAATATACCACGAAGATAAATTCATCTTTTTTTAAGAGGAAATGGAAAGAGCTCAAGAAACAGTAATACGTAGTAACAAGGCAGTAAAGTCAGAAAGCACACGATGACACAGAGCATGGTGGTGGCAGCTGTGGGTCACTTTGGTAGGGGGGCACAGTACCCCCCCTCAGCCCCGTTCATCTGCACCATAACTGAGGGTGCCCTGTGCTCTGTGGTGGTCCTGGCGCCTCCCCTGGCAGGCTGCAGACCACTGAAAATACCTCGTCAAGGGACGAACTTATGGCACTGCCAGCTCTGCCAGGCGCTGCTCTGCGGCACAGACCATGTGCACACAGGATGCAAGGGAGAACTGGCAGCAGCTTTGGCACCTCCATGGCAGGAGATGGTGGAAATGGGGTTAGGAGAAGGCTAGAACAACTACTTCCTTTGATATCCCCAAGGAAAATGTCAGACAGACACTCAGTTACTACATTGAAAGGGTTTACCACAGATTTGTCTCCAAACTGTTTATTCCTAATTTATCTGAAGGTTGAAGCCTTCTGCAGCTCCTCACATGCAATACTTTAACCTGGACCCTTAATCTAGAACCCCTTGTCAAAATTAGGGGAAAGACAAATACAGAAATGCTGCTTTTCTCTGTATGAGCAGCATCCCAATCACAGGAATTTCAGCTTCTTTCCACGCCAACAGTGGACTGAACACGTTCCTCCAATGTTGTTTGACAGTCTGGCTCATTTTATCAAACCCAGTCAAGATGAATGAGACATGTGTTTACCCTTGGTGGGTGAGCAGACAAAAGCTGCATGTAATTGTCTTCTGGGTGCCTGCCACTCTGTGGGGATTTGCAGTCATTTTGAAAAAAGAGATTTCCCCCGTCACTGGAGGAGACAAGCTGGCACCTCAGCACAAAACATACCACTTAAAATAGCTTTCAACGTGGCCTTGAAAACTATTTTTGGATGAGGAAAAATGTGGTGTAAGGGAAGACTGGAGTAATGTATTGTAACTGTCAGTCAAAACCAAAGGCTCTACCATTTCATGAAGATCAGCAGATGTAGCATGTACGGGGGATATGGGACACCAAGATAATCTAACTGGTCCTCAGGCTTTGTTGCACGTGGTGATATTCGAGAAGTCAAGAAAGGCTTCCTCCTATGTGCATTGACTTACACAGACCACCTCCATTTTTAGCTTTCTCCTTTTTTCTCCAAATTGTTGGCAGGCAGGAGTGCTATTCCCATCCCATAATCAAGCCAACTGCAGATTTGTATTTGTAATCTGCGGATTAGTTCTCCATTAAGTTGCCATGGCTTCCAGACTACTTTCAGGACAATACAGGCTGCCTATGCCTTCCTCATTCTAGAGCAGACATTATCCTTGGGGCTACCAGACAGCAGCTGCATAATAAAATCAATTTTATGTTTTGGTTGAGGATCCCAAATTTGTTTCTCAAGATCAAAAAAGTGGAGACATACAAAAGGGCTGATGAACAGGCTTTGGGTTCTTGAAGACTGGTATCTCCATCTGGTTGGGAGTCATCTGAAGCAGAACAAATGAGGATATATACACATAAATGAAGGAGAAACCCATGGGAGCAATTAGGGACAGGAAACCAGTGCAGCCCCTTTCTCAAGGAATTAGACGTGGTTCGGGGCTGTGAGCGAAGTGTCCAGAACAGAAAGGAGGAGGCCTGGAAAAGGCTGGAAAAAACACAACGTGCTGAGCGATGTGAGGTTGCGCTGAGCAGGGGCACTGAGCTACGGAGCTGGGCGGCACATCCTTTGCTGCTGGATGCTTCTGAAGCTGGGGATCAAGCCAGTATCCCTCACCCCAGATTCGCCTCAGCTCCTTACTGGAAGAGCTGCAGAAACCTCACCCCGAAAGGCAGCCCTGTGCCAGCGGGGCCGGGACCAAGCGGGCCCGTGACGGGGGACTCGGCTCTGCCCGAGGAGTGGGTGCTCCGCGCTCCTGCGGCGAACGTGACCGCCCCAGCCCCGCCGAGGTCCCGCACCCACCGCGGGCCCGACCCGCAGGGCCCTTGGCGCAGCCCCGCTGCAAGGAGTCGGGCCGCGGGGGGCGAGATACCCAGAGCTAGGCGGCCATTTCCCGCCGCCCCGTGCGGCTCCGCGGCGGCGGCGGCAGCGCCCAGTGCCCCTCTGCGGCCCCGCCCCGC
>WBMZ01019621.1:0-66435 GCA_013400975.1 Atrichornis clamosus | reverse complement strand
CGAGCCGCCCCTGCCCGGCCGGAGGCGGCGGCGCGACCCTTCCCCGCCCGCCCCCGGCGCCGCGCCCGCCGCTCCTGCTCCATCTTTTGTTTCGCCGCGGGACTCCGGCGGTAACTTCGTGGGGCAGCTCGGGAAGCGCCGGTGGCCTCGCCTGCCGGGCGAGCCGGGGCTCGGCCCGGGGGCACCGGGAGGCGCGGCGGCGGTGCCGCTCCCGCCCCACCCCGGGGGCGTTTCAGTCCCCCGGTGCTCCGACCGGCTCCTGCGGGGCGGGACGGGTCCCCGACGCGTTCCGCGGAGAGGAGTGGAGCGGAGGACCAGAAGGAAGAAGGGGAGAGGGGCCGGGTCCACCGGCGGTGCTGGCGGGTCCGCGGTCCTACCGTGGGTCCGAGCCGGAGGAGCCAGAGAGAGCTGCGGAAAGCCTCACCCTCCTGCGGCGGCTGTGCCAGGATGCCGGCACTGGCATCAGCTTGTGTGCGCTGGTGGTATTAGGGAAGGAGCTGAGATCGGCACGGCTGCCGTGTGCGGGAACGCTGAGCTGCCGAGCGCGGCCACCTAAAATGATGGTATCGGGTGGCTGTGCCTGAGATTGTGTTGCTGAGCTCTCATCAAGAGGCTCTGGTCACTCTTGGTCTAACCAGCACGTCAAAATCTTGCCTGCCATCTCTGAGGGAAAAAACAAGTATAAGTATATAGGCATATAACAGGCAAGGTGAAGGTAATGCATAAGTTGAAAAGAGTATGGATAATGTTAGACTTTCCTGGAGTCCCTGATCGCCTGCTGAGATGGTGTTGGAGGTGATGTCTTTGGGACTCTGTGCTTGGAGCTGCCCATTTTTGTCCATTGCTCCTGTTAAACTCTGCTCTCAGATAAAATATCCTTGAGCATCACAAAGACTTGAGATAGCTTCAGTGGGAGAAGTACCTTATGTCCAAGGGAGCCTCCAATACTTTCTAAACATGACACCTGAAATGTAGGTTGAGGCCCTTATTTTCTAACCTCCCGTTGCCACTTGACAGGACTCAACTGGCCTAGAAAGTTCCACTCTGCTTCCATTGCTGGAAAGTTTTGGTTCAGCTTGTGCTGGTTCCAAGAGGTAACCCACCCACAACATTCATTGTGACTCCCAAACTCTCCAGATCCTGTCTTCTCTCTACTGAGTTACATGCCATGCATTCTCTGACTTTTAAACTGAAACCTTGATCACATATAAGAATTTTTAAGTTCATCCTCTCTCTTCTACTTTAATATTGTCATAGCTTGAGTTTGTTCTGTCAACAATTAGAAAGCAGCCTTATAGTAAATAGCTCATAACTTCCTTTACAGCTTCAGGAATTCTGTAAGTGAATCCTACACAGTTCTATAGACACAGAGATATATAGGGAGATCGTAAGCCTACGATTGATTGCGGATTTTTGGAGGGAAGGAAAATAAACTTGTGTGGGTGGGAAGGGTTTACTGAAGGCCTTCTGTAACTCTGGGGTGTCACTGCTGATGGCCCAGAAGTTATTACAGAGAACTCTACAGCACTGGAAGAAAATTTAAAATAGAGGCTAAATTCAAAATATCCTGCAGAGAGCCTACACCCAGTGATGATCCGTAAACGTGCATCGTGTGTCAGTGGAAGCTGTGCTGTTGATTTTCCTGGTGTGTTTTAGTGTTAGCATGACTTGGGCACAATAACAGCTAGGCTGTTGATGTAGCAGGCTATTGGTGCTGACATTGCAAGATGGTTTTATTTTGCCTGTAAAGCTCACAGGTTCTCTCTCACAGAGTTACTCTTCAGTCGTTCAGAGCAGATCCAGTGAAAAGCTCTGGTCGATGGTACCTGTCAAGGTACTGTGTAAAGACCTTATACCTCTTACTAAAACACAGTGATCTTGTAGGGTTGGTTGTGATGCTGTCTTGTGCTTGTGGATCAGTGTGTTGTCGTGCTGTGATCATCTAGAAATATTGATTGTTGAGGTTTTTTTGTTTACGTGGTCTGTTTAAGGCTGGGGAAACAAATTCAAAAGTAATGCTACTTTTGGTAGCCGTGTGTAGTCAACCTCTTAAAACACTTAGTTGCCTGCGTTTTGTAAGTTTGAGGCCTGTCTGGGCTTGCCTGAGAACTTGAAAGTTGAGTCTGAGAACTCATGATTTTGCAGCTATCGCCTGAGAGCGCAGGCTGCCAGGTGAGCGGAGGTGGGTGCAGCTCAGCCTCTGCGCTGGGGCATGCTGCTGGCCACGGATCAAGGGATTCTTGGTGGCTTTTCAAAGGCTGGGGAAGTGGCAGTCCGTGGGCAGGTGGAATCCCTTTTAGCAGAGGAGCCGAGTGTGAGAGAGTGCTGCTTTTGCACAGTGGTGTGAAATAGCTTTTCTCCTCTGAAGGTTGAGTTTGTTGAGAAGGAGCTCTGGAAGAAATGGCCGTGGAGAGTTGGATGGGAGATAGTCTGCGAATGCTGGGGTTTTGATATTCCTGCTTGTTATGATAACCCGGTGGTTCCTTCCTTAGGGATAAACTAGTATCCAACTGGTGTCTTGCATTAATCACAATTCAGATATGGCTCTTGTGAAATCTGACCCAAGATTTTCCTGGATTTTCTGAGTTTTTCTTTTTCTCCAAAAAGAGTTCTTGAAAGTTGGTTTGTGCCCTTGATTACTGGAAGGGAAGAGTTTGTCAGGGCTATGTACCATACTGGGTAAGACAGTTCTCTGGAAATCCCCAAGTATCCTTAAGTTATAAGTTTCCTGATGTGTGCCAGTGGATTATTAAAAACAAAGCGGGAGGGAGAGGAGGAGGGAGGGAGCATCTTGGTGACTGAACTCACTCCAGTTTTCAACATCCTTCTTGTGCCAAAGGGCCAAAACCTGCAGATGGTATTCCTCTTTTCTTGTCCAGTAGACCTGTGAGCTTTGTGGATGATCGGATTTCAGCGGGTCTGAACCAGCCTGTACCTCTGCTGAACCTAGCCTGACCCATCACCCCTGCTGGGAACGTGGCCCAAAGCATGCTTCAGTTCCCGATTCTTGTATCTGTGGATTTTTTAATGTCTTGTGACTATGTGGTGGGAACACTGGCAGTGATATGTTCTCTGGCTACATGTCTTTAGAGAAGGATGAGCTTTGTGGCACTGTGTTGTACCTCATTGTGTACATTAGGTCACTTTTTCTCTGGGTGACTGTAAGATGCTGCAAAAGCTTCATGGATCTCTGTGCTGCAGTGAATACTGAAGAGGAAGATCATCCACCAGCTGTGCACACCTCTGTTTTCAGACATGGCAGTGGTCGAAATTGCTGTAATCTTCTGCTTTAAGAAGTCCCCTTCTGTTGGGCTCCCTGCTTTCTCCCTTTCTCTGTCTCATCCTTTAAGAGCTGGCCTTAAAATCAAAACATTTAAAAGCTTATTGCTTGTTAGGAAAGAGGAAGAGTAAAGAGAAACCTGCTTAGAAGTTGGCACATGTCATAGAAAAATATTAATTGAATTGTAATTATACCTTAGCCCTCCTCTCCCGTTTTTCACGACAGAATAAATTAGAAGCTCAGTTCTTATCTAGGTGTTGTCTCTGTAGCTCAGGATTAATGTTTCAGCCCTTTTACACTGGATCTGAAAACACATTATCTTGTTGGCTTAGAACAACTGTGTAGTCTCATGTGTCTAGTAGTCACTGGCTCCTTTCCTCTCTTGGGTGACAAGTGAAATATCTGTTCCCTCTGAAGAAACTGCCTCTAATCTCTGAAAAAGGTTTTCAGATGACCCTTTCTCTCCCCTTTTTTCCCGTTTACTGAGAGCTGCAGTGCCTGCCATGTGTGGGGCTTTCTTTGTTTGTTTTGTTTGGGATCTTGTGGCCACAGGCAGGGTTCTTAACCTATTTTTCATTTTCTGACTTTAGCTTTAAAGAGAGATTGCAGGCTTCTTTGCCCATGAGTATAAGCCTACAGCAGAGCAAATGCTTTTAAAGTAGGAATTCCTACGTTAATGGTGAGACTTCTCTTTAATTTTAACTCCATGTAGCCAATCTTCTTTTGTCTTGCTCTGAGTGAAAGGAGATTTTATTTTTTGTTCCCTTGAATTGTATACACAGTTTTTCAAACAGGATGGTAGCTATCAGCCCAAATGTGTATTTCTTTTCCAGTTGCTTAAATATTTTGGAATAGTAGAGGTATAAGATTGCCTCGGGCCTTTAAATGACAGCACTTTGAATTGTTCGTGGAAGTGTGTTGGGTTTTTTTCATGTCGAAACTGACAGTTCTGTGTTTCTGGCTTAAAAGAAGCAGAGTACTGTCTTTCTGCTACTACTATATGAATTCCTGTAGACTGTATATACAAGTAAGAATTAATTTTCAAGTCTTCCAAAATGGCTAAATGTGCTTGTCGTTCCCTGATAAAAGTCCTTTGCAAAGAACCCTTTGTTGTTGATGAACCCTCTCAGACAATGGAACTTTTGATAGTGGCTGAAGGTTATAAAAGCACAGCTACCTGACTCACGTGCTGACTGTGACATTTCTGCCTCATTAATAGTGTCATGTTTTCTTGCATTACAAACTGATTTACAAATTAACAGTAATGTGACTCACATCCTACTACTATAAACAAACCCATTAAGATAAATAGAACCAGTTAACTATAGCCATATTTTTTTACTCCCTTCTTGAAGTCTGTTTTGACTTTCAGTAAACGTTGGTGTTCAGATGGATGCGGCAAATGGATTTTTAATAAATTTTCAGTCATTTTTTTGATGTGTCCCGAGTAGACGTGGTACTGTTGCGGTGTTCAAAGACAAAAGGCAGGGTGTTGGGCAGCTGTGCTCCGTGTTCTTACAAAGTCACTGGCAGCAAAAGACTGTGTTTTGGTCTGAGGCACGTGTAGCAGGCAGTGCTTTAGCAGGCCTGCCCAGCTGCCACATAGATGTAACATCCACACAGCTTGTGTGTGCTTTGTCCTGCTCACGTGTTGTCTCCCCTTCCTAGAAGAAGTGTACCTGTGCCCTTACCTAAAGTTCGCTGGTTTAAACCTTTTGCATCTTTTTTTTCCCCCGTCCAAAAGTTGCTGATATTGCATGTCCACGTGACTGTTGGGCTGTGACGGTATATGTCTGTATACACATTGTGTATTTGAAAGGTATAAAGCATAACATCAAGCAGTGTTATAACTGTAGCAATAGCAGTAAGAGCAAACTTACTTTTAATAGCCCCCTGTAAAGAGATTTTAAAGGTCTGGTTCTGCACTGTCTGGTGTTAAGTGAGAGGTCTACAAATTGTTTTCCAGCCTTTTGTACTGTGATTTCACTCTAACCCTGAAGCCTTACAGGCCCTCTGAAGTTTTAAGAAAAGTTTTCCATGTGTAGCACACTTCAGAATGGATCAAAAAGCAGCACTCCTTTTAAACCTATAGGATGTTAATAAGTCTGCTTTAAGTTTTTATGCAGTACTTCAGATTCTTTCAAGTTAAGGTCATACTCATTATACCTAAAGTAAAACTAAAATAAGTGCAGTGAAAAACCCTGTAACCAGCTGATTTAACTTCTGGTTTTGAGCTTGAAAACATATTTGATTATATGCAAACCAAATGTGGCACGGACTCAGAAAACCGCAGTGCTTCCCCCTCTTAAAATGAAGACAGTGTGCCACAGTAATAGCAACTTGAGACAGTCTGGATTGTTGCAAAAGAGCACTGAATTGCTGTCAAGAGAAAGAGACTGTAAACATTAATCTCTTAAGAAGTGTTGCCTCTGTTCCTTTCCCTCCCAGTTTGCTGGACTTCTCACAGCAGGTATTGTACTGATGTGCTAAATAGCACCTACTAAACTTCTGGTTCCTCTGTTATTACAACTCTTTGTTTTTCATAGTAGGATGGCTTTCTGCAGTGGTAATACCAGTAACCTTAAGTCTGGCTGGTAGGTGACACGAGAGAAAGTGACCACAGCTTTACAAGTCACCGTGCAGCAGCTGAGCCACAACAGTGGGTCCTGTGCATGCCCGCTGCCCTTTGCAGATGAGAGGCCAAAGCTTCCAGCTGAGAAGTGGTGCACAGAGAAGCCATCTTGTGATGGTTTTGTTCATAATAAGCGCCAGCACAGTGTAACTATCCTCTCTGGCCTGTGCTCTGGCACTGTGGGAGCAGTAGTGCCTGTAGGAGATTCAGGGAAGGCTGGAACAAGTGCTTTCAGCTCCCTGGTGTCACAGAGCATGGTATGGAGGAGGACATGCTCTGGTGCTCAGGTTTTATGTAATCTCAGGTCTGTCTAGTTACAGAAAGATGGTAGTTCTTCCAGCCATGTTCCTGAAGTTAGTATGCTGTTAGGGGCTTGGGTGCCAGCTCTGCTAACCAGGAGGCTATCAGTGTCCCTGTGAGGCACTGACCAGAAGGGCTAAGGCTGCTACCTTGTGTTCCAGTATTCCCATACTCTCCTATTCTTCTTCCTGCCTCCAGCTTCTCACCTGTTCGTAATAATTTTTAGTCTAGTAATTTGGGAATTTCTGATCTGCTTAAAACTTTTTCCAGCCAGTCTGTCTTATGTGAGTAGTCTTCTCAAATTTAGTCTCGCCATACTGAAACAGTCCTAAAGGACACTGAACAATGGGCCTTTCAACTTTAAAGAGCACCTCAGAAAATTAAATGTTGTTTACAGCCAAGTCAGAAAGGAATGTCTCCCATGTGAGGTTAAAATACCTGTGGAGGCTCTGTCTGACAGGCTCCAGGACTAGCCACCTCCAAGGAGTTCTTCAGAGGTGCAATTAATAGTGCTTTCTTCTGTAGTCCCTTATCATTCTCTTTGTAAGAGACTTTGCATGCACTTAATCTGAGCTTTTATTAACCAAGAAAGGTTTTCCAAGGATTGACTGCTTGCCACTAATTACCTTTACAGTGGCAGGCCAGGAGTTAAAAGATGAAATGTACCTTTGGAGGTATTGCCTCCCTCTAAGTGAAGGCAAAATCTCCCAGTACAGAGGTAGTCCCGTTCCTATTGGAAATGCCTGAAGTTAGTTCGGGCAGAAACGTCTGGAGCAGGGTGTGGTGCACCAGCCCCAGGGCCACCCAGCCTCGTGCCATCCCTCCTGCTGCCACCCTGCACAGCTGTTCCCAGTCCCCCTTCAGGTCTGGCCAGGGGCATCCGTGCATGTGCATCACATTACTGTTCTGCAGCTGTTGTCGGCACTGAGCTCCTGGGGAAACCTCTGGCAGAAGGTAAAAAGGTCTTAAGTAAGTTTGCAGCCAGCCAGAGCCCTCACTGGTTACAGGTTTCCTGTATCCATGTAGATACCTCTTAGTAAATGTTCAGAAAGTGGTTTGCTTTTGCTAGAGACCTGTAGTAGGGCAGGGCTGCCTTTCTACAGGAAGCTAGCCTCACGGGCTTATCACAGTGTTTACCAGACCTGATTCAGTGCCTCTGATTTAGTCCCTCTGGGTGGCAAGATGCCAAATCTTCCCATTTTGCCTCATGGTGATGGTGACATGCCATGGATGTATGCATCCGGTGCTGTATTTGTGCTTAAGCTCTGTAGTGCAATGGAGTTGTGAAGCTTGGTCTTCTCTTGAAAATACAGTACTATCTTGGTCTACATCATTTGCAAATAGACTTTGGTTTGTTCCTAGAGATGCAGGGGACTGGAATAAAAAAGGGAAGAGATTTGCTTTTGGCACTTAAATAACAGATTTATTTTAAAGGCTTTACTTTCCTGCGAGCGACTGTTTCTTGGATTAAGATGGGGCTTTAAATATCAAGAGGTGAGCCAGTGAGGAAGGCTGGTGATGTGCTGCCTGGAGGCAGTACTGACAGAGATGGCAGGGAGAAAGCAGCTGTATGAGTGACCTGATAGGAGAGGAGCTACTGGAGCAGGGGTGGCAAGGAAAGGGATGATGGGTTCAAATGAACAGGCTGATAAAATTACTCTTGTGGATAGCTGTTTTCACAGACTGCCATGTGGTAGTAAGGCAAAATGGTGTTTAGGGTAGCTAGAATAAACTGTAGAGCAGCAGTCAAAGCAAAGTCCAGCTGTGCAGGTGAGTAGCTGAATGGTGTCCGTGGATGTAAGATCTTAGGCAGAAAGGATCTGGGCAGTTAACACACAGATACATGCAACTGCCTGAATGAAAGGTAACACTGGAGCTGGAGATGCTGGAGAAGGCAGTGTAGAGGTCTAGTTCCCAATAATAATGAAATAAGGTGGGTGAGGCAGGGGAAAGGCTAAGCTTGGCTTTAAGTTGCCCGTGGGCTGGCAGCTGAGTATCTGTGAGGAGATCTGTATGAGACTGAAGGGGAGGTGCATCTCATGAACAGGAGTTGATCTGAGGGTAAGGACAGAGAAGGAAGCTGAATGTTCTCTTCCAAGTAGATGCAGAAGAGAGTAAAGTGTTGTCATAAACTGAGCCTTACAGAGCACCGGAGAGGATTGAAAGCGTTACAAAGGTTGTTCTTCAAATGAAAATCAGAGATGTGAAGCATTGTGTCCAAGAAGCATAAAAAAGAAGGGGAACCACTGTTTGTTTTTTGGTAAGAGAAACTATTCTAAGAATTCAAGCTACTAAAGCATGGCTGTGTTTTTATGGGGGAGTGAAAGGAGGGAATAGAAGGAAGGAGAGTAGAAGTATGGCATGATGCCAATCAGAAAAAATGTTTGGGGGAGAAGATAGTGAAATTGTATCCCTGATGGGCTTTCTGTGAAGGGCAAGTAGAAGAGAGGCTATCTTACTCTTGTGACTCTCTTGAAAGAAATAGCAAGAAGTGAGCAGGGGACTGAGCAGAATATGAAATCTCACACTTTCCACCAGCTTGATCATTGAGATGAAGCAGAGCTGCCCTGGGACGAGCCATTGAAGAAAGAACTTGCTGCAAGGAACATCTGCTTTTTTGGTGGCATCTTGCCACTAGCAACCACCACCAAGGGACTGCGAGCAGAGCAAGAGTGCTCGGTGAGCTGGGGGAAGATATGACTGGGGGAGAAAAAGGGAACAGAGCAACACAGACATGAATGTGAGAGCAGAGCTCTGAAATTCCAGGTGAAGTCAGTAAGCACAAAACCATTTACATTGTCTTCCCTCCTCTTGCTTGCCCTCTGCTCCTTTTCACTGATAAAGTATCCCGGATTAGGTCCTCCCAGTTTTGAAAATCTCACAGGTAAGCAGAAATTACAGTCTATGCAAGGATGAAAGTGTTTCGTTTTCTTTCTGTTCTTGATTTTTTTACTTCATGAGAGAAGTAGGTGCCTAATGTAATTCATTTTATTGCTAAATGTTGCTCTTTGATGTCTTCTTATTACAATAGCCTGATTTCAAAGCCAGCAATAAACTAGAGGGATGGCACCTCATAAACATAGGGCTTCATTTTTGCCTCTGTAAACATCTTGAAACTTAAAATTTAAAGGAAAAAAAAAGAGTTGCTCTCTTTTGCTTGCAAATAACTCTCTCATTTAACAAAATAACAGCTCTCTAAGTAAACAAACCTCAAAATCCTGCTCCCTCATCTCTGACCTCTTGTATCCCTTGGCCAGAAAAAAAGCCAAAAAGAGCAGTTGATTGCTCTTGATCAGCCTGTGTAAGTTTTGATTAGCTAGCTGTGTCCTCCTTCTTCTTTGGCACAACTTTTATCAGAACACTTTTCCTTCTTTCTGACTTTTCTGGGCATCTGTTTTTGCTCAGGGTTCCTGCCTGATGTATTGTATTGTGTTGTGTGCTTTTTGTCATCAAACTGCAGACAAGTATAGTGGTTGGCTGATACTCTGAGGATCTTGGGACAGAGGTTATTTTTGTAAAACAAAATATACAGTTCTTTCTACGTTGGTTTTTTCAGTCATAAGTAGCTCTGTCAAACTAAATTCTTTTAAGTTCCCTACGTCCCTCCTGCAGTACTAGGTGCAGTATTTGCATTAGTTAAATAGGTCTGAGTAATTTACTTCATTATGGAAAGCTAGTCTGCTTGGTAAAACTGTTAGTTTACCAAACAGCGTAATACAGTATTGTTCTGGCATAGACTTCGCTGGCAGACACCGGTCCTTGTGTATCTTTCTGTGAAGGGGTATGCTAAGGATGAACTTTGTAACTTAGAGAAGCAGATTAGTCATTTTGACTATCAGACTTTGTAGTTTCTGTAAGATACACGGTGGATGTTATCTGGAAATCCTGGCTGCATACAATGCAGAGCACCCAGTCTCCAAGCTGTGTGGTACTGCAAACCCCATTATTGCTGTGATACTCTCTATCAGCCTCATTAGGGATGATGAATGAGCCGAAGCATTTTTTTCCACTCTTCTGAAAAGACCTGCTGACAATGGTTGCTGCCTGTGTATATGCACAGGGTGAATTAATCAGCTAAACTGTTACCACTGTAATACTAACCTTTAAACAAAAAAAAGTCATTCTTATTATCTGCTTAAATCTCTTGACTCTTCCCTTCTCTACAGACCCACCTTCTATCTCCCTTGCCGTAAAAGACTGCATTATGCAGAAAGCACAAGTGAAATCTCTTGCATTTGTTTACTGTTGTCTTATTCCCAGGCAAATGTCATTGCCTCTTGGGCTTTCCTGCGGCTGAACACGTGAGCAAGTCAATTTGACTGTACAGCACTGGAGTCAGACCTCAGCGCCCCAAGTCTGCAGTGGCATTCCCACATGCCAGGCTCCGCTGATCCAGTAGTGCCCAGTGTGCCTGCAGGGATTAGGCTGGGAGGCTTGGCCCTTTTCCCAGCTGTCTTCTCCTGTGGCAACTGAAGCTGAGCTTTGGATCATACCAACGTGCCAGTAACCGTCCTTACTTCTTTCCTCTCCTTTTCCGTGTCCCTTTCCCACGGGGTGCAGTGTCCCAGCACAGGACCCACCCCGTGCCTTGGCTGTGTGTTGGGCAGAGCAGGACAGGTGGGTCCAGCAGACCATGCAAGGCAGGTGTCCGAGGGGGCTGTGGAGGATGGGTGTCGTGCTGGCTGGGGTGAGACTGCCTGGCAGCTGCTTCCTGGCAAGTACCGCGTGTCCTAATGGTCCCAAACAAGCTGTCCAGTAAACAAGTGGTTGCTGGGATTGGCATCTGAGTGCCCTGGCACTTTGGCTGAGGGAATCCCAAGGAATCCTGGCTTCCTGTTCAGGTGTGCAGAGCAGTAGATACAGCTCTAAGCAAAGCCTACCAAGACCTTGTTCCTACCCCTTTAGTTTACCATGTAGATAGATGTTAAGCTTGACACTAGAAGATGGCTTTTTCTTGCTTGAAGCTAGGAAAAGGAAAATTTCAAGATACTTTTCAAATAAAAAGACTTAACCTTTTTTTTTTTTTCGGTTTGAAATGTGCCCACAAAACTAAGTTGCAGCTCGGATTTTTCTGGAGAGGAGCAAGGGGTGGAGGACAAAGGAGGACTGTTTTTCCTCCATTGGAACCAGCTGTGGTTTGTTCGCTTTTTGTGCATTTAGATGGGCACTCTGAAATCCAAACTGGAACTAGCAGTTAATATTACAAACCAGCAGCATAATTTGACTAAACAAGCTTTCAGATGATCACAACTACGCTTTGATGCTAAAGAGTAGGATTTTCATAACTGTGGAAGTAATTTGAGAGCATGCTTGTGCCCAAAGCCAGTAGGGTTATGTTGGCTTCTTTTTTTGCTTTTTGCTTGGGGGTGATTATGGTGATGATTCATACTTTTGTTAGTCTCAGCAAAAGAGTGGCTTGCATGTATAGTTGATTTAACAGCTGAGAACCTTTAAGCAAGTCATTTTCCATTTTGAGGACGAATTCATCTAAAGAAGATTCTCCCCCCTTTCCTTTTGTGTGCTTGTTATTTTTGTGTCTTTGGTTTCTAGCCTTCATATTGGCTGACTTTGCAAATGAGAACTTCCATGAGCTCCTTGGCACAACCTTGTTTTTGGATTTGTGGCTGTGGTTCCATGTGTTCAAGATTGTGTTAGGATGGTTTTAGAGGTTGGGTTGATGAGCAGTAGTTTACTAATACTATACAATCTGAATTATTAAATTAATTGTACCAGAAAGGTGATTTAAGTTACTTAGTCTAACTAAATGCTTCTTGTCATTCTTTTAATTTTCTTGATTAGATAATCAAAATTTTCCCTCCTGTTTTTAATAGCGTATTTTGTTTCTAATGTGAGAAATAAGGTCCCCTGAAATCTCCTCGATCACAAAAATCACCTTCATGGATTTATAATATTTTCAATTATCTCGTGCCAAATCATACCCTCCTTCCCACCTCTCCCCCCTTTTCTTTTTTTTTGACAACCACTTAATGGCCTATAAAGCTTGAAAAATAAAAACCAGTGGAGTGGCAGAAAATTCAAAGCCATGAAAACTAACTTTCCTTCTCCTGTATGGATTACCGGGAAATTCGGGGTCACGTAGAGTGAGTGTGTTTTCTACTAACAAGCTGTGTGCTCACGTACCATGCTTCTTTAAAGGTCTTGTGGTTGGGATCCCAGTGGCATTGATGGGAAATGTGCAAAGAATTTTTATAAGGTTATTTGAATAGCTGAGTAACTTCTTTTGAAAGCAGTAGAGCGAATACTTCTGTTCTGGAGAAGAATGGTTCTGTGGGTGCCTGAGATGACGATAATCAATGATGGACCTTCAAAGTTAAACCACACAAATACAGTTATCCTACAGAAGATTTAAGGAAACCGTAATAGTTTAAAAATGTTCTTTTAAGATGTAATGCTTGAGAATACTTGTTGTCAGGCGGAGTGGTGTCTTGGGAGCCATGGTTATGTTCTAATGGGAGGACCTAAAAGGCCTTTTGTAGACTTGTGAGCATCCAGATGTGACTGTATTCACCATGGCATAGGTTGGAATGGTACAGGATGGACTCGACGATCTCGGAGGTCTTCTGCAACTTGATTGATTCTGTGGCTCTCTGATTCTATGAAAAGAGTGAGGTGATGTTCAAACGCCGAGCTGGAGCGTTGGCCTGTGGTGACACATCTGCTGATGCTCTGTTTGCTTTCTCTTGCAGTTTGGGGCAGAGTTCAGAAGGTTCTCTCTGGATCGCTACAAGCCAGGAAAGTTTGAAGACTTCTACAAACTAATTCTTCACATTCATCACATAGCCAACCTGGAAGTGATGATTGGATATGCTGATGTGCATGGAGACCTTCTCCCTATTAATAATGATGACAACTTCTTCAAGGCTGTTTCAAGTGCTCATCCACTGCTCAGGGTTTTTATCCAAAGACAAGGTAAGATGCAGTTTCATGTCAGTGCCTCGAAGTGTTCTGGGGCAAGGTGAAGAGTGGATTTGTGGCATGCATTTAAAGGCTGAAAGTGTGTAAGAGGCATCTAGGAGCTATCTTGCTCCTACTCTTGGGCACTTCATTGCAGCTTGCAAGAATGGCATGGCTTCGTAGCAGGTGGAGGGACTGCATTGCTGCCTGTCAGGTGTCTGAAGGATAACATGCTGAGAATCACCATGAGCCCTTGTTTTCTGGGGGGAGTGTACCCTGTGCTGCTGGTACCATGCCATCACTTGAGCATGCCAAGTGCACCATTCCACTTGGCTGAAGATGCTCTGAGGAGGGAGGGGATCTTCGTATTACTACTTCACGTTTAGAAATCTTATGCATCCATCTTGATAGTCAGTGTCATACCCAAGTTATTCATGCCTGGGTAGTGTGTGAATACACACGGATGTGTAGTTCTGAAAGGAAAAGAAGTTTTTACAAAGGACATCTTGTTTGGCTATGTTAACTGGGCAAACAGGTAAACGATGATTTTTTCCCCTCTGTCTGTCCTTACAGTAAGGAGTGCTGATTCTTCTCATTTTGAATCATCAAGCAAACCTTGGGCAGAATTGCCCATGTCAAGATGACATCAGGTTTAAGTGGCCTGTGTGTTGTTCTGCTTAAAGACCATATTTGGCAGTTGCTTCAGAAGAGGATTGTTTTTATAACAAGGTGTCTTCCCCACAGAGCTTCTTAAATCCCAGGGGAACCTAACACTGTGTTAACACTTCCTCCACAGTTTTTTTTTCAGTTATGTAGTGATTTACAGCACAGGACTTTGGGAATTAAAGTCTCATCAGCAACAGATTCAGAAACAAGACTTGATCTGAGACTTTGAGCAGTCTTTCTTGGCCTGGATTCTTGCTGTGTACTGATAAGGATTTAGCAAGAGGCTCCAGCCTGCTCCACTGGTATGAGCTGGTGTAGTGTGTTGTTCAATTTGATGTCATCAAATACATCAGGGCTGTGTGGCTCTTGTCCCTTCAGAGCATGTTGTCTGCCACCTTCTTTTAGATGTGATCTTTAGATGCTCAAGGAGGCAGTTGAGAAGAGGGTCTAGAGCACTTTGTTTTGTTGGTGTGCCTATCAGGTGAGTGGAAATGTCTGTGGGAGAGGACTTGCTCTTCCTTGTTATGCAGAAAATGCAAATGTGGATCATAGATTCTGTTAAGTCTTCCTGCAGTGCCTGTTCGGGCTGTGAATGTTCGTGGTGGGTCAGGTCATGAGAAATCCTTTGCATGACTTTGTCATGCCTACTTCAATTCAAGTTTATTCATGTCTGTGGATCAGTCCTGTTCAGAACACAGCTGTCCTCGCTCTGCTCTGGACAGGCTGCTGAAACCACTGAGTATCCTTAACTCTGCACTGGGAGGGAATTGCCACTGAAATGCTGAGCACAGAAGTAGACAAACCAGAGAACTGCAGACTACATACAGAAGAAATTCTCCCTCCTCTTCTAGGAGAAGTGTGCTAGTTGTGAAGGTTTCTAACTTAACTGTAAGGGAAAAGGGCATTATTTCCTTTTAAAAAAGCTTTTCTTTTACCTGTGGCTCCGTGAGAAGAGTCATGCTGACAAGTGAGAAAGCTCATTCGAGAAGGAAGAGAGGCCTGTGCCTCCTCATGTTTGGCAGAGCCTGAAAGCTTTCCCAACACATGTTCTCCCTCTATAAAGCCAAAGGGAACAGTAAATTCTGGCCCATTCCCTGGTTTAGTGGTAACTTTCATAAGGAACTCCTGAGGTTAAAATTTGATATTCATACTTCTGAATGATCATGCCCATTTCCTTTGCTTAGACAAAGCCTTGAGAAATTTTTCCCTTCAAGAATGAAGATGAAATCTTCTCTTCTTTTTCTTGCTCTGCTGTTGTTTTCTGTCTTCAGACTGGGGTGACAGAGCAATGCTGGTCCTTCTGTTGGAGACCTGCACAAGAGAACAAGGTGACTACCAAGAAATCATTGTGCCATTTGGGGAATGTGGTGTGCCTGCAGTGCTTCAGCTCACACCCTAAATTCTGACTTCAGAGGCAGGAAATTAGGGTGACAGCGATGCTAGTAAAATATGAGGGCAGTGCTCTTCTGGGACTTTGAAGGAGACTGCAGAGCCTGGGCTCTCTAGGCTGTTGGATCAGGGATCACTGCTTTTCAGTGGGAGTAGTCCTAGGAGGTGTCTGCCAAAGGTTGTTCTCACAGTGTTGTAGAGTAGGGAGAGTTTGAGGGAGCTGGGCAGAAGTATGCAGACATAGAAGGACTGAATGGTTGAAGGTCAGGTCTTTTTTCTAGCAGAGCAAAGTATTTATCAACTGCATGATTAGTAATCCTGTCTGTTTTCCCAGATTACAGCTGGGTTATCCTTTCTCTCCTTGAGCAATTGTACAGTCATGTTAAAACACTTAAAACATGTTTGTTCTCAGAGTGGCAAAATAGGTAATCTACTCTTTGAACAATAATTGAGCAACAATTTCCTAGTTTGATTTTTTTGTTTGCGTGGATGTTTTTCATGTGAGCTTAGTCTTGCACTTTTCAGTGCATAAGCCTTTCTCCCAGTTGCCCCCAGAGGCAAACCATGTGCTCGTTGCTTGAACTCTTCATGCCAGAGTGGTGTCCAGGTATGGGATGGCTGGTTTATTCCACTTTCCCTTTTTTGGTTCAAATCTCCTGAGCCTCAGATTTTTCAAGATCACAGTAGTCCCAGGCAGGGGATGTTAGTGTTTTATTAGACAGTCGTTTTAATAAGAACTAAAATTGCTGTTCCCAGTGTACTTGCAAAAATTGCTGTTCATAGTTTTTGGGGTCTTGAAGAATTTGGGACGTTTGCAGGTTGTGTTTGAGAATATTCGGCTGTAGCAAGTTTTTATAGCTCACAGTGATTTGTCTGCTGAAAGTATATAGTGCTCTTTTTTTTTTTTTTTTTTTTTTTTTTTTTTTTTTTCACAAACCAAATTTACAGTGCAGACAAAAATCCTAATTAGAGAACCAGACTATAAAAAGAAAAGGCAGTTTTCCTTTGACTTGTTTTCCCAGGCTGCAAGTATGGGTCATGTCCCGTGCTGTAAACTGATGTGGCTGGTTTGACCTTGTTAGTGCAGTAGTGATTTATATCAACTGATGCTTTGAGCCTGAGGATTTGTTCACTCAGCTGTAACTGATGTCAGACATACACAGAACTCTCTACTGAAGGTGCCTGCTGCTGTGGAAGGAATGGATGTCCCAAAGACCCTAGAACAGTGCAAGAACTTATGGATGTGTTTGACTCACTCCGTAATAACTGAACTCTTGTAGTTTAGCTAAGACCTTCATAAAGGAAGAGCTTATCTGATGGTGCAGTTGGTCATCATCTTTTTCATCTGTTTGTTCTGTGTCTGATTTAAATTACAGCGCTTCAGACAATCTCTTGCATACTGCAAAAATATTTAAACTATGAATTCAAGCAGAAACATAGAACAGAAAAACTGGAAGGAGTTAGTGTTACATACTGTGAATGCATCTCATATTTTCTTGTATGATTAAATGGAATGAAATTATTATCAAATCTTGCTTTAATGCCTGTCTCACAGAGGCACAGTATATGTTCAGACTGTTCTGTATTGGAGGGTCGTAAATATAATGGAATAAATAGCAGAATTATAATGACTTCTTCTTTGTAAACCTGCCTGAAACAACTCCTTGAACTGTGCAAGTGGAGCATAAGGATGCAAGTGGAGGTCTACCAAGTAAAAGAGACTTCAGAATTTTTGCTTGAGTTACCTACTGTGTTCAACCTAGGCAGTTCAGACACTCGGGGAAGTGATGCAAAATGAGCATGCTGATCACCTTGTTAAGTACTGTGTGTGGTGCTTTTTTCCAAGGTTTCTTTTTTTCCAAGTGGTATCTAGGACCAAGTCTAGCAAGCATAGTGAATGGAGTAATTAACTGAGCACACCACTGTAAATTCAGTCTAATGAATCTGATTCTGGGAGGAGTGATGAAGGCTGCTGATGACCAGACCTTCACTTCCTGCCACTCATCAGGGTTTATAGAGTTTGCATGGGCAGTGACAGAAAATGTGCTATAGCTCAAGTTGCAAAGGAGGTGAGAGAGGTCATGCACAGCCTGTTGGGTCTCATCTTGATCCCAGATTGAGGTCAAATGAATTCTCTTGAGAAGCCTTTTTGTTTTGTCCCCATCACAACAGAAGGTGAATTCTGATTCTATAAAAATAACAATAAATGAATGAATGTGGCAACACTTCGTCAATCCTAAAGCAAATTCTAGTTAAAATTCACAATCTTTCCATCAATAAAATTAATTTTAAAGCTTTCTAAAGGTTTGAATGTTTTCATTAGAAGTGTCCTGCAAGTGGGGGACAGGTGAAATACTGAAGTGTCAGGTGCCAGATCTGTATTTCAGATTAACTGTGTCAAATATTACACTTCTTGCAGGAACATAAAAGGCAAAAAAAATCTGAACAAGCTGAGGAGCATTCTAATAGCCACTACTCTGAAACACACAGCTAAATAGAGCAAGGCTTTACAGCATAAATTAGTAAATGCCACAAATGAACTGCAGCTGTTAATTGATGTGGATGGAAGCTGAGGAAGGCAGATGACTTTTGATACCTGTGTTGTCTTGCATTTTGCAGTCTGGAAAACCGATAGTGTGTAAAAAGCCACCAAGTATCATCTTCAGAAACTTGCTATAAGTGTCTTTTCTTTTGTAGTTATATCTTTTTAATAGTCCATTACTGTAGCAGTAAACCAGTACTGAACACCAGTCGTTGCTTTCCTCCTCGAGTGGCTAGAACTGCTGTCTACCATCAGTTCTCACTGGAAGCTTGATCCAAAATCAATATGGGAAAAATGTGCATTTACCTGGTTGGATTTTGAATTTGGCTTGTTTTAATTTAAAGGTTGGAAGATGCTGTTTTTCTTCAACTGCATACAGTGACTAATGTATTTAAACTGCTGTGCCATGCAATATATTTCTGCATGTTCAGAAGCAGTCCATAACTCTGCAATTTGTTATTTACCTGGCAGAGTTTTGTTCAGCTCTAAGTACCAACATCTGTGCTTAGCTTTCTTGTATTATAAAATCAAGGCAATCACACTCAGTTTTAAAATAAAAATGTGCTAATGGGAATCATGCCCAGGTCTGACTGAAAAACCAGTGGTGGGTTGTTTTATTGTCTTTCATACTCTGAGCAGATAATCCCCAGGAATGGTTGTTGGCTGTCTAACCACATGTGTTAAACACAAAAACTGGCTTTGAGGCAGCAGCTATTTCCAGCTACCTAAAACTTTTAACTCTACTCAGCCTTCTAGAGTGGGTATAGTTGCAAAAGTTTGAGTTCAATTATTTCACATCATCTTTTTGGTTCTTCAATAACCCTCCTGTTTGTTTTACAGCACAGACATTGACTTTGCCTTCTCAAAAGGTTTTATTTCCAAACAAGAACAATGTGATTTTACTGTTCTTGTCAAAGGTATTTGATATATTAAATAACAAAGCAGGTTGCAGCACATATTGAGGGGAAATACTGAACTCCTTCTGGTCTTTTCTTTGGTTGAGCTGAGGAGATTTTCACAGTGGTCTTCTAGGAGTCTGAGGGAATAAAATAAATTTCAGGGTGCAGAGAAGGTGACTTGAGGTCTTCAGTTTATCTGCTCCCGTATAAGGCGGGTGGCAGGGTGAAGAAGAAACTCTCCTGACTCTCGGTGTAGCTCAGGGGGGCACTGGAGGAGGTGGCTCTGCCGTTGGTCAGATTGTCCCAGGGCTGCTACCCTGCCTCCTCTGCCCTGGCACCAGTGGCTGAGCTCCCTGAGCCAGCCCTTTGCCAGAAAACAAGTTGTTTGAGTGAGGCACTAGCATGGGATGGGCAGATTTAAAGCAGCTTAACATTGCTGTTAAGCCTGTGCTTCCTGGGAGGAAGAACTTGTTTGCTTCTAGCCTTTGGAAATGCGCAGCTCCACTGTATTTGGAAAGGAGGCAAAGCATCTTGTCTTAGCTTTGACAAGATTAGAGAATGGTGGTAAATTCCATGCTAGTATAATAGGAATTGCTGCTAGGCTTAAATTAAATCCTTTCATGATTTTCTTCAGAAGCATCTCTGGTTTTGAGCTGGAGGGGTCTTTGAAAGCTTGTCAAGCCAAGTAATCTTTGTCCCACTCAAGTCCTTTGATATTTGAAGATAAGTAAAACGCAGCTGTTTGTTCCAGTGAAGTCTGGCAACAAATTACTGCAACTTCTCTGTTCCACCTTTCGTGTGCAAATGGTGAGACTGGGTAACCATTATCTTTCTACTAGTTTATTAAGCAACTTTAAAAACATAAAAGTTTTTAATCTGGCTTGTCAGACGTAAACACGAAACAGGCTTGGATTTTGTTGCTGGCATTGTTAGTGATATGTGGTGGCTGAGCAGAGCCAGTGTAAGGCTGTTTCTCTCCTTCTCCTTGAAAACTCAAATTTTCTAGAGTATGAGGAGATTTGATTTTCATCACCTGTTACTTTTAGTTGCAACTAGAACAGCTGCTAAGCAAGAATTTTCAGTGAAAGAGGGGGAAAGCGTGTGGAAATAGCATAGCCTTACAGCTAGGCTTCGTGGCGTTGGTTGATAGCCGATAGTGGGAACTGTCACAGAAAAATGCACTGCATAAATATTTGTAGTTGCAGTGTACAGTAAGCACAGAACAGAAGCCTGGCAAAAACAGTAAACATATGTTGCATTTTCGTGTTAAAGCTACATGGGATTTATTTTCAGTTTCAAAGTTTAATAATTTAATAATAAATACACATAACCAAATATATTAATAATAAAAATGGACTTTAACAGTTGATGCTTCTTAAAAACTGCATAAAACTGGTACCAGCACCATACATCGTGCTGAATTTAGGCTAAAAAAACTTGTTTACAGTGGGAACTCATGCAGCCTTTAATAGGAACCACTGCTCAACTCCATGCTTAGCTTCAGTTCATAACCCACAAAAGAACAAGCAAATAAATACTCTTCTGTCCCTCCATACTTCTGTTTGTTGTCTTACAGTTGCAGATTGCTGCCCTGAGAGTACTTAAAAAACCAAATTACAAGAACTCCCCAATTACGTCTACTCAAAGATAGTCTCAAGTAACACTATTTCTTGTTTCCTTCCTTGGCCTGATCATTTTTATTTAAGATAGTGAAGCTACTCTGACAGGTGGCTTGGATGTATAAAAACAGTGGAGAGGAAGACTTGTCAAATGATCCACCTCTGTTAAGGTCCCTATGAGGGGAATTTTCCACTATTTATCTTTTCTTACCTTAGTAGTCAAAACAAGAGATTCTGTTTCCTGCTCATGGCTCAGGTTTTTTCCTGTTGTGCCTAGTTGTCATTTCCCTTCTGTAAGTGATGGAAACAAGTCTAACACACAGATAGAAATGAGAGTGGACAGTCTCTTCTTTGGCACAGGATTTTACCTGACAAGACCTCACAAGCTCGAAGTAGCTTTCACATAGTGAATGAATGTAGGTGACCCAGTGCAAATACAAACATTAAGATTCAGACCTTCAGGAACAGGCTTTCTTCTATATTTTGGAAGTGCTCTAAACTCTTAAGTACATTAAAGGTCTTAGGACAACTTAATTGGTAGACTCTTGTACTTAAAGCATGCAGTGAAGGGCATTTCTGCTAGGTACTACCTAATGCACTAACTATTGTACTAACTATTGCAAATTAACTCCAAATATAGTTCAACAAACCTAACTCCACTCAAACTATTTTTTTAAGTGACTGAAAGCTTCTCTTTTGTCTTCAGTCTGGCTGTGTTGTTGGGATTGCACTTTGCAAATGTAAATGTGTCAGCATTAATACTGTGTAAGAACTCTGGGTATTTTTCAGCTCCAAGAGTGAAAGCAGTTTGGGGGAGGTTGGAAGAATTCTTTTCTTGAACCTGCCCCTGATGATGATCTACTTGGATCTTACTTTTTTCCTCTGCGCTATGTTTAGAGTAGCAAAGAATCCTGTGGGAATATTAAGGAAACTATTAACCTAGAAAACTTCACTGTTGTTCTTGCTCTTCAGTCCCCAGCCATATGCTGGTATTAAGTAACGTCTGAAAGCTCCACATGATCAATTTCTACATCACTCATCTCCCCCGCCACCCCCAGTTTTCTTGTATTTTTTCTCTTCTGCTTCTCTCTCCCATGTATTGCTTTTTCTCCCTTTCAGTTCCTGACTTTCTACTCCTTGCATCAGCTTTTTCATTGCTCTGCAGTGCTGTTGCTCCCTGGGCAGGAGAATGTGTTAGGTGAAGGCACACAAATGCTGGTGCTGTCTTACTCCTCGCACTAGAGAAAGACTTGGAGAACCTTGTCATCAGTGGGGCAGAGCCACACTGACAAAAGAGGTATGAAAATAGCAATTAGTGAGGAGAATTAACCTTTTACCGTGAGTCTTGGACCAGTTAGTTTTCTTCTCTTATTATGCCTTTGCATTAGCAATAATAAATTGCTTGAGAATTAAAAAAAACCACCAAAACGTTGTGAAGTTTTGAATGAGAATGATTATTTAATTTGAATTCATAAGAAATTCCGAGGCACTCCCTTGTGTCTTTGGAAATTGGAGAGCTGGAATCCAGTGGAGTTGGGGAAAAACTCTGTCTCTGCATGGCAAGGGCACTGCAAGGTTACCCAGCTGCTGGCAGCGGCGACCTCTGAGACAGCCTTTCTGCCCCTTCAGCTGCTGTAGGTGAACACAACTATTTCCTTTAAAGCTGCATTCCCAGCTGAGGATTTGAAAAGGCTAAAGCTGTTTCACTCATCCCTGGATGCCACTGAGGTGTCATAGGAGGAGGTCTGTTAGTTATGTTAGTAATCCAGGGATGGACACTGGTGGCAACCCGTTTGTTCACTTTATTAGCCTGGTTTATTGTGGCTTTGTTTTCATTCTGCCAAGCAATTTTGTAGTTTTATTAGTATGTAACCAGCAGATGCAGTGATTTTGTTTAAAAAATAATGTAATCTGTACATTTTTGCTTTTGTGTACTTACTAAGGTCTAGTTTTAAATGCAGCTGACATGAGTAAGGAAAAGGAAAGCTGGTCTGTGTTAACAAAATGCATTGTGTTAATCAGAAAACCATAAAGTTTCTTGCAGTTTGTGGGGAATTCTTTGACTCTGAGTGAATAAATGAATGCTTTATAATAGAGCCCATAAATAAGTCCAAGGGTTGTACCTTTGTGGCTAATAAAAAGAAAAAATGGAGTTTCCTAAACTTGCAGTTCTTGAAGCAGCATAATTCTAACATGTCTTGTCCTTTCTAGAGGGAAAAAAAAATAAAAGTGTAGCACATTTGAAATACAGTATGCAACAAAAAGTCTGAAAAATTTTGTTTCAAAGTGATTCCTAGCCGAGACAAAGAATATCAATAGTGGGAGGAGTGACTGCTGTGATGCATTATTCTTCAGTCACTTAAAAGTACACTGGACACTGGTGCAATGTGCTCATTGCTTTTAAAATCTCTGCATGTTAGAGAGGAGAGGGTACCATACAGGGGGTCAGCATTTATGCATCAAACTGTGGTACAGGATTTGCCTGTACCTCTCACAAAATGCGAGAGCCTTGTTCCAGCGTTAAACCAGACTTGGGTCATACAGTACTGTGGTTCAAAAGCTGCTTTTTAATCCGTGACACTCCTTCACAAGAGAGTTACTTTTCTGTGTGGGTAACTACACGATGTCACTGTTTATCAGCTCCTGCCTGAAAGGTTGTATCCCAAGTGTTTCCCGTGGACAGACAGTAATTGAGGCCAAACAGTGCTGACAGTGATCTGCTAGTGAGTTTAATATGTGCATGGGTGACTGAAAATGCTAATCCTGGTCGTGATTTTTGCTAGATCTGGCTTGTGTAAATAGATGAAGCCCAGAGGCACATCAGATTATTTTTTTTAGTTGATTTCAGGAATTGTGTGGCTGGTGCCTTTCTGACCTCATCAAGGTATCCGCACTTGCACTGGGCTGTGACTCTGAAAAACAGGAAACTTTTTTATTTAGCTTCAGTCTTCTGTTCAGGTCTCTTGCCTTTTGCTCGTGGATGCAAAGGTGCTAGTGATAGTATTGTGGAATTTCCCCTTCCCTGTTTTTTTGGCTGGCTTCAAAGGTAATGTGACAGCATGACCTGGCAGCTCTTGATCACCCTTGTATAGAGTTAACGTTTCTTGCCCTGAAAGAGAGGAATTGAATAGCTGTCTACAGGCTGCCATGGGGGTCCCAGCCTGCCCCCTAGAAGAACACTAGTTCCCTGTGCTGTATTTTGCTTTAAGTGGGATTCAGTTTCTCCTTCCTTGATCTACTTGGCTACCATACCACGGCACACCTCCCCCTGCCACATGCAGAGTTTTCAGTCGCCTGGCAGGGGATGTGCTGAGTAAAAAAGAAGTGTGGTACCTGTGGGTTTTAATACAGGATCAGTGTTAGAGGTTGTCTGCACTGCTCTCTGTTGTACAAGCACTGCTGGACACTCTGGGATGCAGGCAGGTTTTTAACTTCATCTCACAGGCATGCCATGTCATCTAGAAGGGATGGAGAGAAGAGGAGAGGGGGAGCTTTGGGGGAGGCTGCAGACTGGATATCTGTTGTGATTTAACATGTGCTGCTGTGGGCAAAGTGGCTTGGCAGTACCTCAGAACCCACCTCCTGTCTCTGAAACATTCCCAGAAGCGGCTGGCCACAGGAGCCAGCTCATGGGTTGCAGATCACAGGAAACAGCTTGCCGCAACAAACTTGTCTTCCTTTGCTCAGATGACCCTCAGCAAGGGTACATGTCATCTGCATCAGCTCTGGCTGATGATGCAGAGTGGTGGTGAGCAAGAGGAAGGATGTTTCTGGAGGTGTGCACAAAGCCCTGTCTTATAGTGGGCTTCACTGGTCATCACCAGACCATCTGGAGAGCATCCCTGAAACTAACCTGTCCTGCCTCTGAATGCCTGGAATAATAATTTCCCTGCGTGGTTTTTTTTTTCAGCACTCTACCTCATTTGGTCCCAGTTCAGCTGGTAAGTGGTGGTGATGCCCCACACCCTTCCTCTCACCAATTGCATCCTGAGATCCCAGAGCTGTGTTGCATCATGAGGAAGTACTGGAGCTGCAAAGTGTGGTGCCTGTCTACCATGACGGGTGTCATACAGTGTGTGGGTAGCGTGCTCCTGAGGCTTGTTGGTCTGGTTTATGGGTGTGTGCTTATCTTGGAAAATCAGAGTTACTAGCTCCATCTGTCTTCAGAAATGCTCTCGCCAAAGCACTTCAGTTCCATGTGCATGTCCCAAGAGAGCTGAAAGAGATCATTGTGTTGAAGATAACTTACGCATGTGCATCAGAAGAAGCTGTGAGAGGGAGTTGTTTCCCTGCTAGTGTAACCTAGGAGAGCTGGCTTGCTTGCCAGCATCTTGCTGAGTGGTACCCTTCCGTGGTGGGCTCTTGCAACTGGTGTGAACTGAGCAATCCCAGCAAACCAGGTCTCCCTGCCTTAGAGACCTCCTGGCACTGCAAGGCATGGCAGTGTTGGTAACATAAATTGCTGGATAGCTGCTTGCACGTAGAAGTAACAAGCACAGGTTGCATCCCTGCTGAGCAGGAATGCTGCTAGAGTTATTTCTGGCCTTGTGCTGAGATCCAAAAGTTTGTAAAGGCAGCTTGCTACAGTCCCATGTCTGTAAGGTGCACAGAGGCTCTGGCATGGCCTTGCATCCCTCTTGCATGCTAGGGCTGTGTCAGCTCGTGTGGACTGGCAGGACTTACAGAGCAGAGCATGTTCATGCGCTGTGCCATGCAGTTATGGGGTCTGTGTCCCTTCTCATTGCAGGGGGGTTGGACTAGCTGACCTTTAAAGCTACCTTCCAACCCAAACTATTCTGTGATTACTCAGATTTGGTTCCTGCTGTCTTGCTGAGACATTGTTCCCTGACTCTTAGTGTTTGTACTGTTTGAAGGCAAACATAAGATTTGCTTATGTTATTGGCTTTCATGCAGGCTAAAATAAACCAGGAATGCTTGTTATTCAATGCAGTGAACCCTGTCCTCCTGAACACGGTGTTTGGCTCCAGTGCACGCAGATGGGCTTTGTGAGCTGATCCAGTGCGTGAATACCAGAGGTTGGTGCACTTCGGTGCAGAGCACTAGGACAGAGTTCAGGATCAAAGGGAAGGTCTTGTCCCTGTGCAGGTGCAGTCTGGGTCTCTCTGGGCTCCCATAGCCCCTAACTTGCAACTGTGCACTTGGCTGCTTCGTTAGCTTGCGGGAGGTCTGATGATTCTGAGATTGCTGTCCCTGAGGTTTCCTCCAGAATCCACCTACCCCCAAACAGAAAGGTTTAGTAATATTCAAGATGCAGGAGAAGAGAGAATGCACAGGAAATATGTATGGGCAAGATGGGGGGAGAAAAACTGGAGGAGAAAACAAAAAGGCAAAATCTCACTGGTTTTAAAAAGAAAGTCAGTAAGGACTTCAGTTACAAATTCACATACTCTATCTGAAAAAACTTGCTTCCTAGATCTTTTGCCTCAAGACTTTTTTTTAATGTAGTTAAAACATGAATAATTTTAAAACAAATAATCGGCTTAACTCTATAGCACTTAGCATTGAAAATCAGCTAGTTTGAAAATACAAGTGCAGGACCAGTAGCTGTTCTGAACCGCAATTTGAGAGGCATAGGCAGCTGATACCTTGCAATCTGTCTAGAATGGCTTTTGGAGAAACCCTTCCAGGAAGGACACCACATGGAGGCTGGATGTTGAATTTGGGTAGTAAAGTGCAGTATACGGCTCAAGTGTTTCATCAGTGTCAGTGGCACTGAGAATATTGGTGTTTGGAAGAAACAGAGTGGGTTGCATGTAATATTTGTCTACACTTGTTCATCTAAAACCCAATTCAATTCTTGGCAGCTTGAATGTCAGTAAAATAAAGTTCTACTATAAGGTGTAGAAGAATAGAGCTGCTAAAACACAGCCCCTAAAGTTGCTTGCAATGTAGTGCTTTTATGGGGAGCTTTTCTTTTTACTCTTCAGAATGGTGCTTCTTTTGGAAACAGAGGGTGGGAGACTGATGATTGTCAAGCTGCTAGTTCACACAAGTGGTGTGTCTGCCAGGGTGGTGGCACAGTCACTGCCACCAGCCACTCCTGAATAATGTAATCATTTCCGTGATAAAGCACATGAGCTTTTGCAACTTGCAGAATCCTGCTTTCCCAACAGCTGGAGGTGGGTAAGCTTTCTTTTTTTTTTTCTTCTTATGATGTGCAAGTTGTATATCTAACTCTTTATCATCCCACCAGGAGCTGGGTGAGCAGCTTTTGCACTGGTCTGATAAGCTTTTATTGAGGAAAACAATCATCAGGTGTTTTTAAGACACTTAGATCCCATGCCATTTAGTTGTTTTTAATGATGAGGGGAAAAAAAACTAAGGGGTTTGGATGTGTTGTCTAATGCACCTTCAACTGGGAATCTACATCATATTTAATAGTTTTAAATAGTTTTCTAATAGTTTAAAAATAGTTATGATGAGTAATCTGCTCAGAACACAGGTGGTTTACTTTGACTGAAAAAACTGTCACATGCAGAGTTCCACCATTTTTAAAAACGTCGTTTCCTGTTTGTTGCTTTCTCTCCCCGTCTCTCCCTACACCAGCATGATACCACTGCTACACTCTGCTGCTCTTTATTTGTACCCTGGTTCCCAGCCCTCCCAAGGGGGCAGTGACCATTGCAATCTGAATAGGCAGCAGCCCAGGACCTCTGGAGGATGACGAGGTTCCAAGCTGATGTTCAATTATAGCCCTATAAAGGCTCCAAGGAGAGGAACTGTTCCTCCAAATTGGGTTAGAAGAATCTGAGTCCTCATATATGAAGGTGGTTGTGTCTGACAGCTCAGAGGATCTGATGTGACCAATGCAAGATGAAAACTCCCATGTCTGTGGGAACTCTCTTGCCCAACAGATGTGTAAATTGGGAGCTGTTAAACAGCTTCTTCTCTTCAGACATGGTGTGTTCGTTTTCAAAGCAAAAATGGTGTTTAAAGGGAACTCTACAACCACAGCCATCTTCCTCATGGTCACCTCTATGTGCATTCCTCTGGAAATGCTAAAAATGGTACCTTACGCCTGACATTTAAGCAAAGATTTATGGAAGGGAAGGGAGTTTTATTTCAACTGTTTTGAAACTGTGCGGTGTATGATCTTTTCTGTATTGAAATATATTTACAGGAAGTCTCAGGCATACATTACACCTTGCTGCTCTTTGTATGGCAAAAAATGGAGAAAAATGTCACTTCATATATCCATTCAGTAACTTTTTCAGCCAGGCCCTCTGAGATGAAGAATTTTCATTCATTTTTCAAAAAAACCCAAGCAAACAAACCTAACAGCAGGTTTTATTTAAATTTTTGTTTTTTGTATGTTGACTACCTCCTGCAAGTGCTGGGAGGTGTTACATGCCCAGTTTTATTATCTCAGCAGAAGCTGGGTAAACAACTCCTGTGCTAGCATGACACATTTAAAACAGTCAAAAGCTGCTTCAGAGCACATCACTTCTGTAGGTAAAGAGAGGAGCTGTGTTGTGGGTGTGTTGTCTCATGTACCTGTATTATCTTTGAGAGGCAGGTGAGATACTGGCTCCCTAAATAACAGCTCTGGTCTTAAGCAAGTGTTTCATAATGAAGTTATTTGACTCATCAGCTACTGGGAATAGCAGCCCAGGTCCATTTTGCTCGTGGGGAAAAAGGGCTCCATGGGAGAGGCTTTGTGAAGGCTTAGCACAATTCTCTGCCTACAACTACATTAGTCTGTGTTTTCTCTTGTGGTTGGAATGCAGTGTGGTGGTAAATTGGTTAAGCCTGGGGTATGAGGTCCTCTCCTAGGCTGCTCTGTGCAGCTCCATGGTTCTTTTGCAGAAAAGGGAGAAAGAGACCTTATTTTGGAGTGCTGCCACTGTGTCTGCTGAATCATGACCATGAAAACTGCTGAAGGGGGTCTGTGCTAAATAACAAGTGTTGTATGCCAATGGTTATTTTTGGTGGTTTCAATTACAATCCTCCTTTCTCCAAGAACCACACTGGTGTTTGTGTAAATGGATGCTGAATAGCAACAGCAAAGCCTTTGAGTACCAAAGCCAAATCTGAAGAAAAATGGACACGTTTGCAGCAATGTGCCTGGTCTTCTCAGCTGTTCCACCCTGTGACCCTCAGCCTTTTCCTTGTGTAAACATAGATGGAAGCAGTCAGGGACATTTTTATTTAGGAGCAATATCAGGAGGCTTAGCTGGGAAAAGAGAGCACAGAGGATGGAGCAGTTGTTAGGCTATTCAGGCTTTGTCTCAGTGGGAAAGTATGAATGCATTTAATACTGTATTTGCACTCTTGGCTGGCTGGGACCCAGCACTGACCACGGTGCCTGCTGATGCTGCAGGGATTGCTTTGGCTTTTAGCACATGCATGAAGGAAAACACTTCGGGAGCTTATTAGTAGGTTGAGATGAACAATCTTCTTTCTTTCCTTTCACTTTTCTCGTTTTTTCTTTTTTTTCCCTATTTCAGCAAGACTCACTGCTTAGACATCTTGTGAATAAATGGAGGAGACTTTTTGACTTCTGTTTTGAGGGGAAGCCAGGAGTGACTAACATTCCTTAATCTGATTTTATTGCACATTCTTGTCTTGGATATGTTTTCTCTTTTTTCCCTAACCAGAAGAAGAAAACAATCCCTGATGCAAGTGGCTTCTAAGCTCTGTTTTCCTGTAGCTCCACATGTAGCTCTCTGTATCCGTTTGGGAACTGACTTCGATATTGTTTTTTCTTTTTATGCAAAAGATCTTTCTGCAAACTGTGACTTGAATAAAAGCAGGAGGGAGTTCAGATACTGAGAGTCCCTGGTGTCAGCTGAGGCAGGCAGCAGATAATCCCTCCTCTGTTCTGTACATTCATTAGCATTCTAGAAATACCTGACGTGTCTGTTTCCTGATTAGGAGATCTCTAGTAAAATGCTTATTTTCTCATAGGAAACAAAGTATTCAGAATTTTTCTGGAAAAATTTAGGAATGCCTTTGCATGTACATAACTGGCTTTTTTTTTTTTTCATTTGCACATGTTGCTGGCCCCTGTTTGTCAGGGACCTCTCTGCATCCTGGTAAAGTTGTTGGCACACAAACAAAGCACACTAGCCTGCTCCTTGCACCCCCATTAATTTCAATTTCTGCTTCTTCCTTGAATCGGCAGATGTGGGAGATGGGCTTGACAGGAGTTGAGAGAGCTGAAAATGATTTGGAGGGGAGGGTGATCCTAAAGAAACGTGATCAAAGCTGGCTATTATCACTGAAATATTATTGTTGCTATTGATACTTGTTTACAGCTTGTTAAGTCTTACGTGTGTGTACAGTTTCATTTGATAGGCAGATGGCTTTTAAGTAAAATAACAAGTTCTCAGTGTGCTCTCCTAAAGTGAAACACCGCTTCCTTCCTTTCCCTCCGCCCCCCCAAAGTGATGTTTAAAGTTTGCAGCTAACCAGGCGTGCTCCATTCCACCAAAGACAAAATGTATCCTGTTTGTTTAATAAATAATCAGCTGGCTTTGATTTTTTTGGTTTAATTTAGTCCAAGTGCTTGGGGGCGGCTAGATGGGAATGTGGTGCTGGGGGTGGAGACTTCCAAGGAAAAATTCAAGGAATAGAAAATTAAAGTAGCAGACGATACATCCTCTGTGCAGGCTGGGTAGGCAGCACTGCGGTGCATGCTGTTGCTCGTAGCTTCAAAGAATGAAACAGTGATTTCCAAGAAAGTATGTTATACTTAACATACTCTTAGTTAGGTAAACTTCAGCTGCTTTATTTAGCTCTGAGTGTGCCGGGTGCTTTTATTTGCAAAGCCTTTGCATTCTAGAGCCTGTGGTCAATTTCTGAGACACTTCTGCATGTTGTCTAGTTTTCATAGTTACCAAAGAAAAAGAATTCAACCTGAAAACACAAGCAGTACAAGTATCTAAGGACCTAGTAGTACAGGCAGTTGCATTTTGGCTGCTCTGGTTTCTTGGCTGAACTTGAACTGGTTTTGCTCCAGAAGCCACATAGCTGGGTTAGCGTGGTGCCAAGCTCATATTCCTGTGCCTGGTGTCTGCAGTGGGCTGGGAGGGCAGCCGTCCACTGTAGATGGGAGAGCAGTGCCCTTGGCCTTGATCTTTTGGGGGTAAACTGACAGAACTATGTGTATTTATTTTCCCTGTGCTATGCCCTCTTTCTGGGTGAAAAAGTAGAGGAGGGGAATTTGCAATGTGTGGCTTGCCCCATTAATTCATTATACTGTAAACAGATATTTGCTCTTCTGCACCTCCATTTTTGTAGTGTCTGTGGTGTGAACAGTTCTTTACCAGCATTAAAACAAGTACCTGTGCAGGAAAAAGGGTCACTGGGTGACAGTCCACAAATACATACCCTCAAGGTGGAGATCTTTCCTGAAAAGTTGGTATGGTCTCTATCACCACGCATTAGGAAGAAAATTGGTGGTTTCCAGAAGCTAACCTCAGTCCTTTGGTGACTCACAGCCGTGGGGACTAAAAGGAAAGGTGTCCTCAATGAGGAGTGGGACTGAAGAAGGCTGCTGTTTGAGGGCGGAGAAGAAGACCCTGCTGAAAGCACGTGGGTCTGGCTTTGTTGCTCACACTGTTTCCTGGCTTGATTTCAGTCCCCCTTTGCGTGCACTGAGTTACCCTGGTCATTGCTTTCTGAACCAGCTGGGGACAACGACACAGGCAATTGCTGTCAGCCTTGAGAGCATCAGTGACTGTGGTGATGGAGGGAGGAAATGAAATGCCAGTGTGTTGATGTAAAACTTTGGAAGAAGAGGAAAATCTATTTGATGCAGTTTTTCCATTTAAACTCAGTTTTTTGCCATACAGCAATTCTTTGCCTGGCAGCATCTTTCATATTGCTATTGCACAGAAGCTCGTAAGACTTTGAATTATAGTATGCATACTAATAGGAATTTGTTGGTTTGTCCCCCTTGAAATGAACTAAACCACTCCCACTCGGTATCTCCTAACTGGAGAAAAGTGCACTGTTCCCCTTGTGCTTTCCTCTTTGCTATCTCAAGCACTCTTTTGTGCTGTGAGAAGTTGCTGCAGATCTGCCATGTAGTTCATGCAGCCTGTTCCCCCAGCTGCCAGAAGTGTAACCTGTGTCTGTCTTCATATGGGCAAAGGTGGATCCCTGGAAATCTGGGAAAGACGTGCATGTGGGGAGAGGAAAAAGTATATGGTCCCGTATTAAGCTATTAAGCTGAGACAGCAACTGGAAGTCTTGGGAGTGTTTTGAGTATGGCTTGAAGCTCTTCAAGGCATGTAAGGGGGGGTGGGTATTTGTGTGCAATTTACGTTCTCTGCAAAAGCTTCCCACAAGTGACAGTCTGCTTTTAAAACAGAGATTATTATATAGGATGAAAATATGCTTTCAGACTTTGCAACCTAGCAAAGCATCCATTTTTTCTTGGCTCATGGCTCTGCACAGCATTGCCCCATAAGCCTGGTGCAGCTGGTGGTAATGCCTATTTTTGGGGGGAAGCTCCTCAGCTGAAGAGCTCTTGAGTTTGCAGAGTGGCTGCTGATACCACTCCCACTCCACCAGTAAGTGGTCTGAGCTGAACCCTCTGTGCCAGTGTCCATGCTCTGGCTGCTGCTTCCCAGCTCCTGGCTCCCTCCCGGCTCCAGCAGCAGCCCAGCACCTGGACTATGCAATAGACGTGTCGGTGCAGTGTCTTCTTCCTCCCTCACCACTCCCAGCCTTGAGCCGTTTTGTAAGCAATGCTGCAAGTGGTGGGGGAGCACTTCAAAAATAACTGTAAAAGCTGTTCTTCAAGTCAGTAGTTCCCTTTAGCATTGCCCATGGCAGGCTAGAGAACATGACAGAAAAACATGCTGCAAAGATAAACGTGGCGGGATGCATTCACCACTAAAACCAGCGCACTGGCTTCTGAGAAGCCGTATGGCACAGGGGGAGCCTCTATTTAACATGCTGTATCCTTTTTTCACTGTTAACCCTTCATCTCATGAAAGAAAGGTCCGGCGGTGAGCAGCGAGAAGAGGCTTAGGAAGCTTTTTGCCTTCTGTTGTTTCCCAATGTGAGCAGATGAATTGAGGGGGGAGAAAATGGGTCTCATAGTGGTGTGGGGAAAAGCCATTGGAAGTTTGGTATGCCTGCCTTTTATATTTTGATTTGGATCAGGAGGGCACTTCTGAAGTAAGCCTTGATGTCCCCACCTTTCTGCCCTGTGTGCTGGCTGGCATTACTGAGCAGTGTCAGGAGGTGCAGGCTAGGTTCTTTCTACCTAAAACAAAACCAGAGACTCATTCTCAAAGTCCACCTGGGTCACCTGATGTGCTGGGTGTTTGATCTGTGGCAGGAGACCTGGTCTGAAATAAAAGCCTTGTAAACCTTTAATCTTGATGTTGAGACCTTCTATATCATTGTCCTATAGGTTTCTTTAAGTGGGCCCAAATATTTGGTCCTGCAGACCCAGCACTAGTGCAGTGGGAAGGACAGACTGCCCAGGTGGGAGACTGGAAATGGTGAATCCTGACTTACTGTGGCTGCAGACCCCCATGTTCCAGTGGAAATGTGTGGCAGACTTATGCTTCCTTTCTGTGGGTTTAGGGTTTTTTGAGGGGGGAGGTTTGTGGGATTTTGTTATTGTTGTTTTGGGGTTTTTTTTGTTTGGTTTGTTTGTTTTTTATAGCTGCCTTTCACGCTGTCACTGAAAGTTGTCAGGAGCTCTTTTTTCATCATCTTGCTACTTTCTCTTCCTGCAAAAGAATTGATTTTTGTCTTTCTGTAGAGAATTGCACTAAATGGCCTCTTGAGGAGCTTTCTCAATCCCTGCATATCAAACAGGTGGTATGTGGTAGCTGCTGTGTGCTCCTGCAGAGATATTTAGAGATGCCTGTTTGCTTTTCGCCATAAGTGAATGATTTTGTTGCAATCTTAGCGTATTTTGCCCAGACTGAAGTGATGGTTAGGAGAGTGAGTAAGAGAAAAATCAAACATAAAGTGGGTGAGTAAGAGGCATGCTTTTCCCTAGAACAGGGTTACAAAGGGTAGCTAGCATGAGGAAGGTTGGTCCCACTAGAAGTGAAGTACTAGCTTTCCTTGTGGGAAACACTGGAACAGGTTGTCTGGAGAAACTGAGGATGCACCATCCCTGGAAGTGTTTAAGGCCGGGTTGGATGGAGCTCTGAGCAACCTAGTCTAGTGGAAAGTATCCTTGCCCATGGCAGTGAGATTGGAACTAGATAATCTTTGAGGTCCCTTCCAACCTAAACCATTCTATGATTTTATGATGTTGCTTCCTCTTCCTTATCTCCCTGTCCTTCTCCCCCCCAACAATTGAAATTGCCTAAAATGGAAGAGGAGGGAACATTATTGACTGACGTAAATAGTCAATAAATAAAACCTAATCTGAATTAAGGGTGCTGTGCCCTAAATGGCACACACCTCACATAAACTGATTATGCTGTATGTTTAAATTTGGCTGGCTTGGGGAGCAATTCTAACTATTAACCAGTCATTAATTGCTCTGTGACTGTATAGTTGGGATGTGCTCCTGACACAGGAGACAGAGATGCATTAAAGGCTCTCTAGTTGTCTTGTTTCAGAGCTCCAAGGCAGGTATGTGTCAGTGTTCCTTAAACCCTCGTGGGTGTCAGTAACATGGTGCAGTTTAGCAACTTGGTCTTTGGCAGGACTCTCCATTATGGAATTTGTAGCTTGTGCTCGGTATCTTGCCTCTTCCTGGGGAGCTTGCTATGGCTGTTGGCCATGCTTTGCCCCGTTCAGGTGCACCAGATGTTTGCTGTAAGTAGCTGACTGTGAGAAAAGCCTCTGTCTTTGGTGGCTAGACAGGTTTTTGCCCTGGCGATGACTTCATGTTTTGACTATGCAATGTGTCTGAGACTAGGTCTGCTGGAGACACACCTGAGTAACTTCAGTTGTGGAGATTATTAAAGAAAAATGTTCCCCCTCTAGTTATAATAAAACTTCTGCCATCCATTTCCTGAGTATTAGTGTAAAGGTAGTCTCTGAGTGAACTATTATGTTAATTATTTTTTAAAATAATTTCTCCCATGTTGTTTGACCAGTACTCAATGCCAGCATTGCTGGATCAAGTACAGTTCAGAAGACCTAGTTTTGCTGCTCTTATATGAGGGAAGGAAATGGTATGCTACTCTGTCCTAGAAAAGGAAATCCTCCCTGAATCGAGGCATAAAAACTTGATTCCATTTAAACATGGCATGTTATAGCAGGAAGGGCTGGAGTGCTTTGAACCTGCTTAGTTTTAGACTTTTTGTTGTCCAGCCCTGTTTCTTCTGTTAACTCTGTTAACTTCTTCTGTTAGCTCTGTTAACTTCTCCCTGTTAACTTCTTCAAATGGTCTCTGCTGGAATTCACTGATGTTGGAAGTTGCTGTTCACCTCCTTGATCTTCCTAAGTCCTTGTAAGATGTGAGGAATTCACAGCAGACTCTCGACTGCTTCGTCTCTTCTACTTAGTAAGCAGAAGAGACTTTAATGATGTACTATGAACCTCTGGACTAAGAATTAATTCAATCTAAAATTAAGGTTGCATTACATTTACAACCTTGTGGCCATCTGCTCTGGGCTGTACCTAATTTACAGCGTATGCTTCTGCCCCCGCTTCTAAAGAAGCATTTCCTGGCTGCTGCCTCCATCTCAGGGCCTGTGGGATCTGGCATCAAACATTGTTTGTGTTCATTGATGGGGATAGAGGGGAAAGGTGTGGAACTCATCCTGCTTAACAGCATCTCTTTTTCTGCTCCTGAACCCCAGTGCTTTTGCATGTGGCCTTGGGTGCGAAATCATGTTTCAGCAGGTTGAATGGGAGGATTAGTAAGAGCCAGCTGTTGGCAGGAAGGCGTCTGACTGTCAGTGTCGTGGCGTGAAATCGACTGGATCAGTACAGCTCTTGTGTCCTACCGGGGAACTTCTTAAAAACGCGTTAATCACTGTGGGAAATCTGGAATCAAATACCAAACACTTCTCCCCCTCTCCTCCAGCCCTAAACTGAGGCAAAAATCCTGGGAATTTTTGGGTTTGTTTTTGATGACTGCTCTGTGGAATAAATAAGGACCCTGCCTTTAAAAGTGCAGTGAGCCCCTGTCCTGCTGTGTCTTGACTAGAGCTGCCCAAAATTTGATCCTTCAGACTCTAAAACAAAGTTGCAGTCTTGCTGCATGAAAATCAAGCACCTCATAAACTGCAAGATTTGGTGGAATCTGAGATGTCCCCAGGGAACTTGTTGTCGTGAGAAAATTTGCTCACTGCAAGTGTTGTGGGGTGGCTGCAGGCACGTGTGAGGAGTTCTGCATTTCTCATACCTGATAAAATCGTACAGCACAGTGTTGCAGAACTCTTGACCTTAGCTAGCAGCCAGCATGACTGCGATTCATTTGGTACTGGCAAGTCTTATCAAGATAAGAGATTAAAGGACTTCTAAGATGGCTCTTCACATGCCATTTCAGTAGATGGTCGTTTGTCCTGATGTTTTTAGACTATACATTTGGCAGTGTGCTTTCCAGGGTAACTTGTTCTTAAGTCTGTGTATGCTCTGTAAACCAAATATTTTTATATCTTTTGTGTGAGGAAAATGAGTTTGAATAGGCGGATGGCTAAGATATAACTATGGTGGAGGTAGTGGCTAAGGTGGAAAAGTAATGGGTCATTAATATGTGGGCTCTCTTGCAAATAGTATGTTGTCTCAGAGTTCTTCCATTGTGAACATCGGGGCATTTATCTTGGTTTGCAGTCATCAGTGATTTTGTCCTTAGATAAGTGGCCAGTAGCTGAGCTCTCAGGCGAACTATTTCATGCCTGCACCACCCGGGCTGGGCACCTAAATGAGAACCAAAAACACAAACCTAGGGCTGCATAGTGTGTGGCAGCTGTATTTCATAACTGCTGTGAAACAATCACAGTGGGGCTTTTCCTTTCCAAAATGTCAAGACAATAGAGATGTTTCTTCTAAAGAAAGAACAAATGGAGGAGGAAGGCTCTAATTGCCCTTTAAAAACAAAATCCCTATCTTGCTGTGCTGCTTCTGGTCTAAAATTAAAATGTAAGATTAATCTTTGAAGCAATGCAAGAATCTCCAAGTGGTTTTCCTCTATCCACCCAGCACATGCCTGGGTTTCTCGCTTGATTTAGGAGCAAACCTCTCTTAGGGATGAGCTGAATTTTGTTTGTTGTTGCCATGAGCAATGAGATGGATTCAAAATTGGGGAGGCAAGGGAAGGAGCACACTGATCTCCCTTCTCCTCCTCCAAAACAAATAAGGGTTGGATTTTTATTAAAACCACAGTTAAGTTTTGTTTCTTAAATGAAAACACACGCTTTATTGACTTTTAAAATCAGGTCTAGCCCTTCCAGTCATGTTTTGTTATTAAGTGTGCCCTTCTCCTAGTCTCTCTGAAATCACTTGCAAGTGGAGTTTAATAAAGAATATGTTTTGATATTTTTATAGTAAAGAGGGAGGTGATCAGGCTCTAGTTGATCTTCTAATGAGACTCTTCGAGGAAATCTATCCCCAGTGTTCGTCTCTGTTTCAATTACTTCTACGATGGCTGACCTTCCCCTGTGCCTTGGCAGAAGGGCATCTGCTTTGCCAGCAGGCAGGAGATGAGATACTGAAGCTGTTCTGACATTTGTCTTGCTGATTTTGGCAATACCGCTCCTTCCGCCCTCTGCCTTACTTCAGCAGCTGCCTCTGCTGAATGAGAAATGCAGCTTTCTCCTGCCTTGATATGTATGAAGAAAGGAGAATTCATTTTTTGTTTTTATCCTATTTCTGTTGCACTGAAAATGCCTTTGCTGTCTAATGATGGAGAAGAAACAAACAGATCTTCATGCCTGAAACAACCAAAATGAACGGTTTTCTATCCTTGCTGTAGGAGTTAAGTCTCATATGTGCCTTTGAAAATTCTCTGGAACCACCCTTGCTCGCAGGTCTGACTTAGAGCAGCAGGTGTTAACCACTGGTTTCCCTCCGATGCTGATGCCACCTTGGTTTGCTGGTTTTGGCCACGGTTTCTGCTTGCCAGCATTCCATAGGTCTCCTCCATAGCACATTGAGCCAAGCTGTGACTTCAAAAGATGCGTAGGTGGCCGTGCAGTGTGTTGCTAAAGCTGTTTTAATTTCTTTACAAATATGTCAGTGCTGGCAAGATGCAAGCTGACTGTTACAGCAGTCTCGCAGGACCACGGCTGTATGGGACAGCTGACTTCTTGCTCCCATGAAGTAAAGGACTTTCTGCTGACTGGAAAGGTTTCAGTTGTTGGAATCTGGAGGAGGCCAGTGGCAGACACTGTGAAATGTCTTCTCCACGCTACTTGCTGCAGAAGAAGCATTGTGTTTTGCTGATGTGAAACTGTGACTTGGTTATTTTGTTTTTGTTCTTTCTTTTTTGCCTGGAGTCTCAGCAGACCATCCTTGCTGTGAATCCACAGGAAAATGGGTGCCTGGGGGTGTCTCACTACCTAATGAAAACATGTCAGTTGTATGATGTCTACTCCTTTAGCAAGTGGTACTTGTACAATGAATAGCCTTACCTGGCGTGTGGGAGGCAGATTGAGTGAGGGGGGTTGATGCTGATTTGACATACTTGAAAATGCTCAAGCAGTTTGTTGGAGTCTTTCATGATCAGATCTAGTGTGATGTGGAATGTCAGGGGAACCAAGGAGAGAGAAGCAGAGATCAAAGTCTGGGTTACATCCACTCCACCACCCCCCAAAAAGGGGGTGCAAATGCAGTAAAGAAAGGACTTACTTGTCTCCTGCTAACTCTTGTGAAAGTGAAGGGTGAAGTTTTAAATATAGTAAAAAAAAATTAATGTTTTTTCAATAAGTTTATCGTAAAACTCTGAGAATTGTGCTGGTGGTTTTTTTTCATTTGACATTGCCCTCTGCTCTTATTTTCAAGCCCCAACTTGTCAAAACTAACATGCCTATTCCTGTTCTGTTCTTGTAAACTCCTGACTTTGTCATAGGTGAAATAATGGAGCAGCAGCTCTGAAATGCCTCTCCTTGCAGTCCAAGCCTTTGCAGGCTGATGCCTTCAGATCATTCAGAGCTAGAAAAATAGAAATTAGGAACTCATTAGATGGCAAAGACCTGACTGTACGCATCCAAAGGTGACTGCTCCTGGCCAGAGAATCATGTAAGGAGGAGTTCCACAGATGTCAATATATAAAGCAATGGTGGGTGAGACTGTGGAAGGAAAGGGAGGTGAAGAAGCTGAAGGTTTGTTCTGGCATGTGAACCGACTAGAAATACACCTGTGCTGCAGCTGAAATGGTCTCTAATCAATGGGTCATTGGTGTTTTCAGGGAGCCTTCCCAGGACACAAAGTAGAAAAAAGCATCTAACTGGCTTCAGGAGACCACCCTTTGATATTGGGTATGGTAGTAGGGGATTAGGCACATGTACTCTGAAATTCCTTCCAAATCTGAAATCTTATAAATACCTTATTCTGCCCTTCTAGTGCTTTTGCTTCTGGATTGAGGAGGAGCTGTATGAGAGAAGCTTGTGCTGCTACTGGGTGTGCTGTGCTAGTCTGGAGAGTTGTTAGAGAACTATATATTCAAACTGGAATGAGCTATAACAAGCACTAAATCAGTTTAGTGATCCAGCAGCACTGAATACTGACGTACAGCTATAGCCGCATTGTGTTGGGTTTACAACATGTGGTAAACCATGCTCTGGTGAGTATAGGTCAATTTTGCCAGAAATAAGAGTTGGAGTAGTGTGGCTGTGCTTGGGCAGACACTCACTGCAGGAGATGGGCCAGCCTGGTGGTGCTGACTCAGGAAAGGCTTGTTGGTAATCTTAAGTCATGACCATATTTGGCATATGACAAAGCTTTATAAATTGAGTGGCTTTTGTAGTGAATCCTTTCAGCCTTTGGCTACGAGGACAGTGAGAGGCGAGTGAAATGGCTGATTAATGCTAACTGTCCAGATGTTAATGAAGTATATGCTCAGTTTTTCAAATTATGCAGAAGAATTTTTAAGTGGGTTGAATGCAGTATCCAAACTTGAATGGGCATGTTTTCAGTCTAAGTGTTGGGTACAGTTGTACTGGAATAGCTTATAGCAAAGGTAGGGTGAAAGATCTTTTGTCTTAATTACCTAAACAAGCTTAGGCTGGAATATGTTTTCGCAAGGCGGTGTCGTGTTTTGCGGGATTAAGTCTGTAACCTGGTGTTATCCGGCTTGCTTTTTTTTTCCCTAGGAAGCAAGTTGACCACTTCTTCTGGATTGCTAAAGTTGTGGACAAAGCAGATCTAAACATGCGTAGTAAACTAATGGTGATAGTTCAGCATCTAGTTCTCATTCTCCTGTTCCACAGAATGGCTCTGTGAATTATTCTCTTGTGACAGAGTTGCATGACTTGTAAGTCAACTGAGAACTCGCTACATCCCTCCTTCAGCAGCTGTTTGTTGCATGGGTTGCAGCTTAGTAGTTACCACTCCTGAAAAAGACTTGATGTTTCGGGAGTCTGTAAGTGGGAATATAAAGGAAGTCAGCAATGTGGCACTGGTTATTCAAAGGAGACGAGATAAGAATTGTTCCAGGCTGGTGTGGCATATGGTCATTTTGTGTGTCTTGGCTTTTCCCAAGCATAATGTTTGCACTGGTTCTTATGCCCTCCCCTATGCCCATATCTGCTCTTCTCTTCTTGTCGAGAGCCTGTTAGAGTAATCGTTCAATTCCTGTCTTTTATTCCTCAGGAGTTCAGTAGAGCATACACACACAAGTGATTGATAAGCCTTTAGTTGCAGAACTGCTTTTACTTCCACAACTCCCAAGAGACTGGTGTGGTTTTGGGCCAGCCCTGTTCTTGTTCAGACATCTCTTAACATGTCTGTCAGGTGTGCTTGCTTTCCTCTCCCTCTCTCCTGTTTTTCTTGATAGCTGTGTGAGATCATCTTTTACCACCACCTCCACCACCCTTATCCCTCCTCCCAACACCTTGCATTTCTCGAGAGAATAGAGTTTGTGGGAGTTAGAGATTTTTCACTCTGGTCTCATCTTTTTAGGGTACAGGAATTCTCTGCTGAATGCAGTGTAGCAGCCAGCCCAACCTCCCACTCCTTTGCCCTTAGTACTGTTTTTGTGCTCTGCTGTACAAGTGGAGCAGTAGAACTCTGTGACTTCAGTGGCTGAGAGGAGAAGCGTGGGGAGTGTGCATGAAATGACTTTAGGGCAGGGTCAAAATTTATTTTGCACAGTGTGTTGCTGGGTTGGAAATGCTGCATCTTTTCCTAGTTTTAAGCAATGTTCCTGTCTTTCAGCAGCACTGAAGTGCAATGGTGTGGCTCCTGCCCACTTGTAAGTTGTGCTTAGTCTTCATAGAGAAGTCACCCAGACATGATGTGATAGTTCTATCCCTGTGGGCTAAAGAGCTTACAGAGCACTATTCATTGAACACCTGTGCAGACTCTGGGCAATGCAATCCACCTGTCTGCAGGTGTAAGTCTTCAGAGGACACCTCAGCACTTGCTTCTGCAAAAGACCAGACACTGTTAGGCTGCAAAGGTTGGTGCCAAGTTTGGAACAATTGAGGTGGGCACTGTCTTTGAAGGCCTCCAGAAGACTAGGCCCAGACCTTTAAGGCTTGACCAGAAACAGAAGTCAGGATTCACTATCTTGGTAGCACATAGATAAATCTCTGAAAGATAGATAATATTTTCTTCTGCATCTTGACAGCACATCAGGCTGATGTTTAAACAGTGAAGTTCATGAAGCAGATCCAGCTGCAGCTCCACTGACTTCATTGGAGTGATGGTGATGCGTGACAGCTGATGATGGAGCCCTGTAAATCTAGTCACAGCAGATGGATGCCTTACAAACTAGAGTTCTTAATGTATCATTTGACAATAAAAGCTACAGCTTTTTTTTTCTAGAGGTGAAAATGAAAGATTTTGATGTGAGTTTGGAATAGGGGTTTCTGCCTGAATACTGTCTTCAGTGGAAAGAGGAAAGGATGCAAATAAATTAGCACTTCGTATCCAGGTGAATGGTAAACTTTCTCTTACCCTGCTTTCTGGAATTGGCATTAAGAAAAGCGTATCTCAGATTGAAGTGAGGTGTCTGAGTAAATGTATGTAGGTCTATTAACAGAGGTCCTTTCAGCATTGGTTTTTCTTCCATCTTTTCCCAAATAATGAATCTCGTCTTTTTTCAGTGCTGGCCACCGTGCTCTTTCTACCTCATGAGCTGAAGCCTTATCCTCTTGTTTTCTTATCTTCATTGCCTGTGACCAGTCTTCTAGGACTATACAGACTTTGATCGTTGTAAATGCTCTTAGTGCTTCTTTTTCGTAGTAAGTGCTTCTTGTAATGTAGTAATTAGCTCAGTACTAGCTCCCTCCCCATCCCCTTTATCCTCCTCCCTTCTCTGTTCCTGTTCATTTTTATTATTTCTCTTTTTCTCCCTTGTGCTCCTCTAAATATCTTTGTGTCTGAATGTCCGTGACAGCATTTGACTCTGGACTACTGCCTTGTATGCTTCTGCTGCAAAATCGAGGTTCTTTGAGTGGATGACAAGCTGGACAGTCTGAAGAATAAACTGTGCTTGCTTTTGTTTTTCTGGAAGTTACTTTTTCACTTAAGTAGCCACTGTTTTAATGAGCTCCACAGATGCTCAGATGCTTTCTGTTTCCTCCACAGTAGCATTTAACACTGCTTTCATCTGCTGGCATATCACCATGCCTCTGCTGGCCTTTGTTAGTGATGCTGGCCAGATCCTTAGTGTTGCTTTAAGATCCTGTCAGAACCTTCTAGGATAAACAACCCTGGTTTTTATCTGCTCCTACTCTAAATCTCATTCAACACCAGATGCAAACCTTTCCTTTCTTTAGCAGATGTCCCTTCAGAATTTGACCAGATTGTCAAAGTGAATTGTGGCACTGTCCCTTCTCCAGGTTCCTCTGCTCATACTGAAGTAATGTGCTGTCAGCTCTCTGCAGATTGAACTGGGAGGATTTCTGACATTTAGAACAGAACCTGGGTTCTGTCTTATAGCCCTGTGTTTGGGAACTTGGGAGTTACACCCACGGGTGGTAAATCCACAGGTCAGCTTTTCTTTCTCACTGCAAGGCAATGAGCAGCCATACAGACAGCAGTCATCCTTTTGGAGCAACTTGTCGGCCAGTAACGCAGGAGCAGCACATCACACAGTCAGCTATCTCACTTTGAAGGCCTTTTCTATGCAGATATATTCACACAGAGTTTATCACCCTCTGATGTTGGCCGCATGGCCTAGCTTCAGGCAGTGCTCTGCAGAGCTTCTCATCTGTGCCCCAGCGTGTGTGTACACATACGTGTCTTTTTCCCGGAAGGAACTTGGTGAGGGCAGAGGTTCTTCACTGTCCCTTTGATCCTGGGACTGCTTGAGGATTCGTAGACAAGTTTCAAAGATTTATTCTGAAGCCAGGACAGATGAACAGCCAGTTACTAACTTGCTATCATTGTGATTTTTGTTAATGGTCCTTCAAGTGTTTCCCTTATCTCCAAAGCAAAAGTCATGACTTTATTTCCTGCTTGCTTTCCTCAGTAGCTCCTTCAGAGGTGGTGTCTGTATAGCCAGGTGACAACATCTGTAAGATTGCTGATTACTGTAAAGACATCCAGAAACAGCTGATACAGACCTATCATATGTATTTGACTTTATTTAACAGGCCTCTCTTGACTTGAAAAGGATCTTTTCCAAAGCAAAGTTTGCAAATCAAGCTTGGAGCAGACAAGGCTCAGGCTTTTGAGTTAAAAGGACATAGGAAATATTTACCTTTAAGGATCAATGTTTTCACCCTGTGATATAACTTACTGGTCGAGAATTTTGGTAGCCTTCTACTACAAACTTGCACATAAACGGCATTAAATAATTCTGTATTCCCCGAAAATGAATGTAATTTTTCTTGGTCATCCTTGGAACTTCTTAGGAAGGGAGCAAAAGGACAATTACGTGGAAACCTTTTAGTTATGGTGTAAATTTTAGGAGAGAGCTGTGTGAATTGACTTGGCCAGGAAACTTCTCCTTGTTTAGCTAGGAGAACTAAAGAGAAGAAACAGTTAATGCACTTGATATCCCACAGTCAAGAAGAGGTTCCAGTGAAAATAATCTTGTTAATACTGATCTGTGAAACTGCTGGCAGCATTACTGCTACTTCATTAGCCTGATGAATCCCAAACCTCTAGTCTCCCATGGAGAGAGACTAGAAGCCATAGCTGGTGACCTGCAGGAACTAGCAGTGGCTTCCTCCTGGTGGCTCAGAGGCTGGCAAGGAGGAAGCGCTCTTACCTGGCCACAAAACCCCCCATCCCGGGAAGGTGGAGGAAGATACGGCAGTGGGTTTGGCATGCTGTAGCAATCCTGAGGTCAGGCTACCGTTGTACCATGGCTCACCATGGCATGGTGAGAAAATAGAGTCAGGGATCAATTGAATTAGCCAAAAAAGCTAGATGGAAGTATGGACAAGAAGCCTACCCAAATTCAAGCTTGAGCACAGCAGGTGTGTAAAATTTTTAGTCTGAGACCTAAACTTCTAGCCTGAACCATGGAGGCATGTGGGAATTGCTCATGGATTGAGTCTGTTCTTATTGCAAAACTACCAACAGGCTGGATGTGGAGTCCTCATTACTCACATGTCTGTTCATACCCCTTCTTCAGAACTTAACAGTATCAATGCTTCTTCCCTATTGCCTCTCAAATGTGTTTTCCATACTTCCAGGCTTTTCTACCCTTCATGGTGGAAACAGAAAAAAGCTTTCACACTGAAAGACTCTTTGCAGCCGAAATGGAATGTAACACTGACTGGAGCCTTCCCTTCTCTTAGGTTGCCTCTTCATAAGCAGAACTGCCAATAAAGTTCAGTTGAGGCAAAGTTGCTTTTGGGGTTGAATCCAAATTGTCTTTAGGCCTGTTCTTCCTAAACTTGGAAACTGTGGAATGTTCAATACAGTGTGGCTGTCTTCCAGATAGCAGTGGGCCAAAGCAAATGAAAAAATGTGATTGAAAATTGTGAAATACATGTTCATATGTATGTATGAACATAATTTTCATATATATATATATGAAAGATATTCCTTTCTTTTTACAGGAAAGTTTTGAAGATTGTTTACAAACCAGTGCTTTCTCTGCATGCATTTTCTCTTCCAAAAGCTTCAATGATCTCCATGTTGTGTTTAGAATTTGAAGACTCAGTGTACCAAAAATGTGGATCCAGTCCCTGAAAGAATTGTGTCAGGAGAGACTAGATAGAAAGAGTGGCTGCATGAGCGGAGTGAATCAGGCCAATAGCTGACAAATTACTTGCTTCTCCAAGTGGTTCATCTGTCAATGACCCTGGTTTTTATTGGTGTGATAATTAGGTTTTTGTCTGCTCAACCTTTCTGTTGTGTGGAGCCAGCTGCTGAAGTGCTGCCTATATTAATACAATCAGCAGTAATGAAAAGGAGTTTATTTATCATCCAGGAGCATCCTGGACAACCTAGTCTCCTGTCAGGATGAAAGAGCTGAGGGTGGAGATTCTTTAGCAGAGATCAGGTATGTCCATGGGAAGCTGACAGTGTTGCAGGGTTCAGACTGGGCCTGTTGGGTGGGTTTAGCAGAGCTGTACCATTGGTGTGAATCACCCATCTGTGAATAAGCAGCAATGAGATCTGCTGTCTGTGTGTTACGGCTCAGCAATGAGCCAGTTAGTGTTCAGAGGGTCTCCCTGCCCCTGCGAGAGATGTGCTGACGTTCTGAGCAGGTGTGTTCTTTCCCAACACTGGGTAGGAATCTGGCTTTTATTTGGGTTGGAAGTGCTCATGACAAGGCCCACGCTATGTCTACTTCCCTTCTCCTCCTTCTGCAGTGATTAATAGGGCAAGTGTAGGACAGAGCTGTTTCCAGCCCTGGCTGGAGGAGGTGGCATCCACTTGTGCATGTTGCAGGATGATAGGCATGTTCTGCTTGCAGTGGCAGTCCCAGCTTTGCCAGCATTATTTGACTGTAACACTTGGAAACTAGTGACTCTTTCCCTGCATTTGTCTGTGGTCAGGTTTGAGTTTCAAGTCCGAGTTACCTTTTAGGGAACCAACTCCAGCTAACTTCTCATGATTTAACTGTAAGGACAGGGGACCTGTAAGAGCAATACAACATCTAAAACATAAAATATCACAACGTCAAGCCTGTCCTGAAATAAAATGACAGATCATAGCTTTTGTGAGCTGATGTCTGTGCATGCCTCGCAGCTGAGTATAAGAATCCATATAGCAGTCTGAGTCCTGACAATACCATTTGGGAGTGCAATGGCATGACACAGAGGACTATCTGCACGAGTGTCCTCTGAGAGGACAGGGCCATGTCTCTCTGCTGATGTCACTTCCTACTCTAACAGGCATTGAGCAATGCTTCTATGCATGTCCCATTCCTCTCGTGTTAGTTGCTGGTCACCTTCTGCAGTGATTCTTCATCAACAAACTTGACGTTGGTCTTCTAGATAAACATCTGTCCTAATGGCACACGAATTGGTGTGGTATTTCAGGTGTTAGCCTTTAATTGGAAGTTGTCTCCCAAATAAGTTTTCAAGTCTACCAGTAAAGAGGAATTCCTCCACTTTCTGCTCCCCACTGACAGCCTGACTTCTGGTGAAAATTCTCTGAAGGATGCGATCAGGCATATTTTTTTTTACATTAGAGGTGCTGACAGGTTATAATACAGTCTGTAAATTTTAGAACTAGAATCTCTTGACTGTGTTGCTGGCAGACAGAGACCGCAGAGGGGAGAGAGCAACAGCTTTCATGCTCCATTAGACACGTGAAGAGTGGAAAATAAAAATGTTGAAGGAGGGAAGAAATCTGATAGAGTAGTCTGTCTTCTTTTTTTTTTAACATGATTTTCCCTACCAGAGCAATTGAGAAAAAATATCAGTATTGATCTTGTGTAAACTCCTAGAAACAAAAGAACTTCTGCCTCATTCTGAATCTTGCTCCACAGTGCAAGAAGTCTGAATTTTCTTGCTGTGCTTGACTGCCTTACCTTGCCCCTAGACTGCAAGGCTTGGTACAGAAGTTGAATTTGGAAGTGGTTTTGTCAGGTGGTGGTGCTGGCTGCTGCTGAGCTGATGAAAACTGGCAGTACGCAGCAGAGCTGGCAAAGCCCCCTGTGAGAGAAACTGTGGTTCAGAGTTTGAGCCAGTCTCAGTGACAGCTTAGTCATCCAAAGAGAACTTGCTGTGCAAACATTCTGCCTAAACCAAGTTCTCAAACTTTACAAGTTACTGCAATTGTAAATACTTTATCAAGATGGTCACATCTGTTTATTCCTGTTGTAATGTGAGTGATTTCTTGACATCGGTGTAATAAGAACACTATTATAGAAATGCAGGCTTTTTTTTAAAGAGTCTGCAAATAATTATGGTTGATGATATGTGTGTGCTGACAACTAATACCTGCATTAACAACTAATGCAACCTGCAGTAATTGCGAGTGCCAGGTAGGGACACTTTAAGTGTGCTGCTGCCCCTTGTGCTGATACCTCAAAAATGGAAATCTAAAAGTGAATTTCAGAAAACTGTTTCCTCATGAGAAGAAATGAACGTGGGTCTTGTAAGGCTGCCTTCCTTGAGTTTGCAAAGGCACAGTTTCTGTTCCCTTAGAAAATAAGAATGTTTGAAGTGCCTTCACAAGTGGGCAGCAGAAACCTAGTATTTTATTAAAAGAAAATGAGGCTCTTGCAAGGCTTTTATTTTGTGGTTTTAGGGTTACAGTGTTAAAAGCATATGCCATCCTCATTTCTGCCTGTTAACCATTGGCAGCTGATTGTGCATAGAGTATACTCAGTGAAGGAAATAAAACTTGGGGATTGAAGCATCTTAGTCAAACTGTTGTGCCGTACTTTAAGTCTTACTTAAGGCGTCTGTAAATTCCAGAAAGGAATAGGCAGAGTTTGTACTCATGGTTACTTTATTCTATAGGTAGCCTTAAAGCATCCTAGAGACTTGCACTAATACACACAAATGAAAAAGCTAGAAAGGATGCTTATGTAGTCTATTGTCAGATAGTTTTAAAGCTTCTTAGGATGGGGCAAAGGTGACAAGGTATGTCTCCTGATTTCTGAATCAATGTAGTGGAAGGAATTTGCATCCTCATTTTTTGCAGACCATTTTGAAAACATGCAGTTTTTGCATGTGATACTTGCTCATGCAAGTGTCCAGCTTTTTATGAAGCATTTCTGGCAATGAAGGCAGTTGGCCTGCTCTGGAAAGAATAAATCCTCTGAGGATAATAGATCTGTTAGAAGTAGACAGAGAAAAACCAGCTTAAGGGTCTTGCTTCATTAATACACTTTCTCTCAAGTGGCTGCTTAGTGGTATTCTCACACTTCCTAGCCAGCCTTTGGTCTGACATCCATCTTAACTCTACCACGCCATAAACTTGGCTCTGTGCTGGTCCCCTCACTGTCTGCTTCAAAGGTGCAGTCATTGCATCTCCATTAACCCTTTTCAGAAGTAAACTTCCAACTCAAAATATAAGTCACTCGAAGAGTTTATTTGGCATGAAGTAAGGAAGATTTCTTTAAGTGCAGTGCCAGTGCCTTTAGCACTGCTCATCAGGTAGCATGGGTGGAAATTGCTAGGGATTGTGAAGTAAACGGATGTGTTGAGAGCCCTTAATTCCTCAGTTTATTCTTAGCTTTAGCTGGTGAATAGATGCCACCTTGTATGGTATTAAGCATCTCATTTGACACATAAGCAATCCTCTTAATTATTCAGTTCTTGTTTATGGATATCTCACTCAAAAGTTTGACCAGTACCAAATGGGTTTGGGTGGGGGTTTTTTTGGTTTGGATTTTTGTTTTTGTTTTTGTATTTTTCTTAGCTAGGTTGGTCACACCTTGCAAATTCTTGATGATGGTTACCTGTAGCTGCTGAAAGCTAAACCTTCCTCAGGCTGTCAAAATCAATCAGGTTGACAGCTCCCCACCCTGTTCCTGTCTGTGCTGAGCTGCTCTGGTTGGTGTCCTGTGCCACCACACCTGGCTCCTGTTTGTGAAGGCTTCCTCCTGCTTCCCAGAGACAGGGCAAGGTGGCAGCTGCTCTAGGCTCCTGCACGAGGCATTTCCAGTGTCCGAACATCCGGCTTTGCTAAAGACCTTGCAGAGACCAGGCGAGAACGATATGGTATTCAAAAGAATTCACCACTTGGTGTGATTCTAGTATCTAGTATTTTTCTTCAGTGCTTGGAATAACTTTTGAAGATCCCTAATTTTCAGGCATATTAAGTTGTAAATTACTTCTGAACTGAAAGTTTTACGACTTGTGAATTGGAGATTTGCTGTTGGCCATACTTAACTAGAAGTACTAAGACACAAGCTTATTTAGGCTGGTAAACATAGCTGCTGCCTCACCAATTGGTGACATTATTTCCTTCTGGATATTCCCCGTTGGCCTGCAAATCACTGCCAAGGTATATAGAGTGACTCACTCCTTGTAGTGCTTCCAAGATGGAAATTCTAAGTTTGGAGGTGACAATAGTAATATTTTTTACTTGTTAGACTAGGAGTTGAGGTGAGCCCAAAGGGGACACATCCACATCCAGTAACTCCCGAGCTAGCAACTACATTTTGTTTGTCGAGTGGGGTTTTGTGGGGCTGGCTTTCTGTTTGAGAAATTTGCTCAGACAGGCTTGTAGTTTTAGGGAGGATGTTATGTTGCTCTTTGGCAGAAAGCTCCCATGGTGAAGGAGCTCGGGCTGACTCTGCATAACGTGACGAGTCTCCTACGCAGCGTCCTCCCACAGCCTGTCAGGCCGAGAGCACAGCGCTGGTGCTCTGCGGAGCCGCGGGGAGAGCGCTGGGAGCTGTTGGCTAACGTGGTTATGAAGCGAGGAATCTCCTCCTCACTTCCTGTGGGCTGCGTAACACACTTTTTAATTAATACAACAATCTGAAGCAAACAAAAGAGCAGAGCTCAGCTAAAACAGTTTTCTCAGCTGTCTGGGCAAGCAGATGATGTGAAATCTGGCGTGTTAACTTTACATTGGCCTTTGACTGATCTGACATGAGAGGCATAAAACCAAACAGGACAGTGGTGGTGCTTTCCCAGGAGAAAGATGTGTTACAAATGAGATTCTCTCTTCTATTGACTGGCTTTTTGATATCTGTGATGCCTCACTCGCCACCCTCTCACTATACTTCAGGTTCTCCTAGTATGAGGATTTTCCTGATTTCTTTTTTTTCCCAGATAAGCAGGTGATTAATAGCCTTTTTTCTTCTTCTCGGTTTTCTTCCTTAAACTTTTGGTACTGTATCTGTGTATTTAAAGGTGGAGACTAAGAGTTCAAGTGGATTCCTTTCAACTAACATATGATTTGATTTGCCATGGTCAAAGGCCTGACTTGTGTGAAATGAACTGATACAGACAACAGCAAGATGAGCTGTCCTGTGCAGAGTTTTAGCGTGGTGATCTGGATGTTAAATTGCATCCATGCAGAAGGAAAAACTGGAGCTGAGCAGATAAATACAATCTGCCTGGATAAGGAAAAGAAGCCCAGAAAAAAATTTTCCACCTCTGTGTTTTGTTTTATTTTTTTCTCATGGCAGCTCCCTGGGTAAATGTGTTAGCTGCTAAGCTAAGGCCAGGTGTTGTTAACTTTGGAACTCGTTTAACCTGTCTCTTTGATGCTGTGTATCTGTCCTTCAGCATGGGAGGAAGCACTGGGATCTTCTCAGTTTCTGCAGGAGGTGCCCCACGCTGATGCTGTGTGGAACACAAAGATGCTGCTCTTTGGTTCATGGCCACCTTTAAACATGTCCGTAACATTTAACATAAGCACAAACTTCCTTAACCCTGAGAGTAAGTTGTTGGTTCTTAATGTTGATCTCTACACTGCGGCTGCAATACTCTGTCAAGCTGGTAGACTATAAATAAGGTGTTCATTAGCTAGTGTGTTAATGAGTACACATTAAAATGCAGCACAACTTAGTGCTGAGTGTTTGTATCCCTCACCAAGAGCTTCTTAGCAAGAAGACAGTTTAATCACATCAACCTCTGAGCCATTGTTTTTGTTTTATATAGCTATTTGTATTCACTTTTCATGTCCTTGGAACTTTTTTTTTTCTGGGAATGGAATGCATCACTGAATAAAAATCCTTGTCTTGGTCACCATTTGGCTCCTGTTGTGGGAATTTAGTATGGATTTAGTAATACTGCCTGATCTTATTGGTAAAGATCTTGCCAACTCCTGATGCTGTCTAGCAATTTAAGAGAATGAGGTGAGGAAAGATGGAAAAGGGACACTTTTGGGCTTTTGTCTAAAGGAAGCAGAAGGTGTTTTTAATTCATATTTCGTATGGCGGGTGAAGATGTGAACTGGCTGTTCACAGTATAACCCCATGAGGAACTGAAGGTGGAGAAAGGTCTCAGAAGTAGACACAAGAAGTGGTGAGCCGGGGTTACTGGTAGCAGTTCACTGTCTCTGGGCTGGGACACAGCTTGGATGGAAGCTTGTCAGCTTAACAAGCACTTGCCTTTTGTATTGGGAGGATGCTTCTGTTGAAAGCATTCTTGGAAACAAACTATGCAGTGTAATGAAAATAAGTCCTAACATACCGCATCTGTTCTTTCCTGCCTTTGAACCCTGCAAATCCCTTCTCTTTTCCTTTAAAGCTGCTGGGCTTGGCGTAACCTCTGATGTATTCTCCAGGCTTTTAGTTTAACCATTCTAATGGGAGCTTAGTCTCTCATGAACAGTATTTCTTTATTTTTAGCACTTCAGGATTCACAGATGAAAAGGACTTTATGTAATTAGCCATCTTGTGTGGGATGCTTTTCTTTAAGGTGTCTTTTCTGGAACTTAAAATGGTAGTAAATCAGGAGGAGCAACTCTGCACTAAGGAGCTGCACAGCAGTAGTCTGACCAAGCTCTAAAAGTCATGTCCCAGCATAGTTTGTGCACTTTACTCAGAGCAGGGATCAGGGCTATGAAGGCTGTATGTTCTGTCAGGTAGATGTCTGCACCTACTTCCCAAACCGATGTCGCTTAACAGGCTAATGTGGTGATGACTCAGAGTTGTTATCTCTTGTGTAACAGGAAAACTGAGATCATTAAGGGAATTCCCAGTGGCATGAATACTGGGTGTACCCCTGGCATTGGGAACCTCCGTTCATTGTGGCAGGAGATTGCTAGTAACAGAGATGAGGGCTGAACTTGAGCAGTGTCTGTGTTTAGCATCTCTGGAGCAGCTGTGCCAATCAAACCATGAGCAGCAGTGCTATTGCTGCTGCTACTGGCAGAGTTATGCCTTCATTCCAAAAAGACTTGTTTGACTAGAAGCTGTAGGTCTGTACTTTGGTGTTTGGTATAACTTTGCTGGTGAAATACTTGGAGTAACTTGTGCTCCCAGGAGGCATATCAGTGCTTGCAGCTGCCAACACTGATACTCACTAAGGAGACAAAATGCTTACATGAGTCCTGAATAACGTTTAGTAAATAAAGAAAAAGTTTTCTTACATTTGAGCCAGTAAACATCAGCTTCACTTGCCATGTGTCATGTTTTGTTCTGATATCGTGGAACCTGATCTAATTCTTTAATTTCTGAATAATCACTTCCTGTCTGCCACTCCCTTGTTTGTATCATGTGCTCATAGGAAGAAACACTTTTTTAAAGGAAAAAGTACACCAGCCATTAGCTTACGACACTCTCATAATGGTGGAGCATCTCAAAAGTTGCTGGAAGAAAGAAGCTAGGTTTTTTAAGTGTATTGATGGTGTATTTTGGGGATTTTTTTCCTGCTGTTTTCTTCAGTGTTGCAGATCAGTCTTTAATATTCTAGGTAAAGAGAAGCTTCACGGTCCAGTTAGTGGTCATCTGTGGGTTAAACCTCTCAAGTATGCTGGTGCTGTGAATGACCCCAGCTCTTGGGGAGCCCCCTCAGGTGCAAAGTTTGCCCAAGCTGCAGCCTTTAATTACTTTGTGTACATAATTGGGCATGGAGCCCTAGTCAGTGATGGAGAAAGGAATACAGCATTATAAAAATAATGTTGGAGAAATCACTTAGCCAGTAACTCCACACAGCTGATCCTTCTGCCAGAATCACCATGATCCTTTAAGCTGCTTCTAAGTAAAACTTGCAGTTTTTACTGACAGAGGAGAGGATAAGAGTCAAGTGCCTCTTGCTTTTTAATGATGGCCAGGAAAGGTAATTGCTAGTCTAACATTAAAAGTAACAGATTTATTTTGTTTTAAGCTGTAGAAGCTGTGGTGATTGTATGTTAGGCAAGACTTCTTTTCTGTTTTGAGGAAGAGGAGTGGGACATTGCTGTAACCCTCTTGCTTCATGATGTTATGGCAGCAAAGGAAATGAGGGGGTAACATGGGGCTGTAGCCCAGGTAAGGACCAGCTTTGCAGCAGGAATTATAGGAACCACGTAGCAATGTGCCGTACGTGTATGAGTGTGAAGACCACAGGGATTATGATGAATGTCATACTGCGAACCTGTGAGATAAAGTTTTCTCTTTAAATATCTATTGTTGTGCTGGAAAGGAAAAAAAAAGATGTATTGTGGAGCTTCTCCCTTTGCTGATATGGCCAGTGTGTCCTTGGGTCTGCAGGGAGGCTGTGCATGGGGCAAATCCGAGACAGGCAGTCCTCCTGGACTGACTTTTTTCACCCATTCCTTAGCGTGTGGGCAAGGGCTTGATGTACACCAGAGCAGTGTTCAGCTGGGGGAGGCTGTGCATTAGGGATGGGGTTGGCATTTTGTTCCCCAAGTGGGGAGTTCTTCCCAGCCTCTCTCTGTAGAGCAGATCAGCTCTGCACTGCCTGGCACGGGGCTGGGCCTCTGCAGCAGTGACTGAGCTCTTAAGAAAGGTAGCCTTTGCTTCTGCGCTCATTATTATTCAGGAAAAATCTAACTTTGCACTCTGCAGGCTGCTTTTATTGTTTTGCAACCTGTCATCAGGAAAGGGGTCTTCCTGGCTTTTGCTTTGTTTATAACTAGAAGAAGCAATGATTTCCATTTGTGAGGTGAGCAGCCATGTTCTCTGAAGGGAGAAGAGTGCTGGCGAGTTGGGGAAGTGTTACAGGCGCAGTTTGAATTGCAGCAGACTGGGCTCTTGACCTTGCTTCTCGTCAGCATTAGAAAACAGAACATTAAATTTATTGGTAGAGTAGGTGTTTGCAACTGTTCCGCTTTGCACCAGCAGCGCTTTGAGGTTGCTCCTCCGTCGTCTCCCACCACCTGAGGGGCCTGAGATTTTGCATTACCTCTTGGTGCTCCTCTTTGGTCCCGTCATCTCCCGTGTCCAACGCACAGGGTTGCGCTGTCCGTACTCCTTGGTGTGGATGATGACTGGCTCAGACCTGCTTCTGCCAGGGCTTGGTGCCACTCCTTTTGCTCCTGCCTGCGGGCTTGCTCCTGCCCGCCCTGGCCTGCTCCAGCCTGGGGAACAGGGGACTGGAAAACGTGTCTCTGCAGGGGCAGTGCTGCCTGTTCCTGTCCCACCAGAACACAGGAGATAAGCTGTCTGGGATTCCCACAGCTCCCCAGTCCCACCAGCCAGGAGGGCATCCCGGTGCATCCGGGAGGCCACAGGTGGAGGCAGGAGCTTGCCAGTGCCGTAGGGCCCGGGGCATCCGGGGCAGCGGCTGCGTGGGGCTGATGAGAGGGTGCAGCTGTGCGGGGCTGGCCAGGACGTGTGTTTATCTTGTGACTAACCTGACTCCAGCCAGCAAAGTTTGGGAGACTCCCAGAGGTCGTGACTTGAAAGACAAGTGTTATAATTAATTTCTTATGCCACACTTGTTTTGAAGCCTGTTTAATTCCATGATAAGAGGCAGAATCTGGACTTGGTTTACAATCCGTTGGGTTGGAGGCAGGAACCAGAAAAGTGCTTTGTAAAGCACTGCAAATGTTTTTCTCTCCCTTCTCCCCCACTGCAGGATGTATGTGGTATTATCACACCACAACAGTGAAGCTATAAAAACATTATTGCCTCCTTTTTTTTGAAGAGAGAAAACACAACCTAAAAGAATTTTAACTGTGTAAAAACACATCTTTCTCTGGGAAGATCTTGTAGCAACTTCAGAACAATCCAGGATAAAGAAATCGCCATTTATTTCTTTGAGATTTAAATCTTCATTAAATATTAACTTCTCCACTGTTTGGTGATTTTTTTTTTAAATTATTTTTACTGGGAAAAAGCACCTCCTAGGTTGCCTGTCTGAACTAGCTTGGGATGAATAAGGTGTTACTCAGCAAAAGAATGCATGAGAAAGAATTACTTCAGAACAGAAAACAGTCTTTTTTGGTTGTATGCTTGTATCTCACAGATTTAATTAAATGTTTCTACTGCCACCTTTGAATAAATGCTCCCAGCTCTGGAATATCATTTCCTTCCAAGTAGAAAAGCTGCTTGCATGCTACAGAAACATGATTAGCAGTTACCTGAACACAGGGCAATAGGGGATTCTTGATCACTATCAGTTTTGCTTTTAGCTAAGGAGGGAGGATTACTCTGGACTGGAGAAGAGAAGCACCTGGCAGAGAAGGCAAGGGTATGTGACAGAAAGTAGCAGAAGGGAGTGTGAAGTACCAGTCTGGATTCATATTCCCTTGAGTGATCTACAAGCTGTGTTAGCTGAGGAATAGAGGTCCTGCCTTCCTAGCATTGCTCACCTCTGCTGGCTCTTGAAATGGTCTTTGCTGATCAAGTTACCTCTGAACAGAGGAAAAGGCTGTGCTTTAATAGTGTCATGTATAGGATGACAGTTCTGATCAGGTTCAGTACTGCAGCCCTTCAAAACCTTTTCCTTTCACCCGTGGCCATGTAAATACTCTCGTCATGCGAATACACCACCTTTGTTTTGTGCTGCCTAACGTGCTGCCTTTCCAAGCTTCATTTGAAGCTTCTCCTGAGACTAGTACGAGACAAAAACTTTGTTTCTTGTCAGAGGTATAAAATTCATATTCTGAATTAATATGATCCTGAGGTGATTTTTTTTTTTAAATTAGTTGTGGTTTTTCCAAATATTGCACCTATGAAAAATAGAATGGTATTCTCTGGAATTTGCTCTTTGGCTCAATCTGTAAACACTTCATGCCTTCCACACTTCAGACCTGGGAAAAAAGTCACTATTTTCTACTACCAGTTTGGAAACAGTTATATTCAATACTCACTTGATAAAATTTACCACTTTTTGTGTCATTAACAAGATCTTTATTATATCTGCACTGCATAATAAGGGTTATTGCAGTTTGGTCTCTCGTTTTGTTTTGCATAACATGTATTCATTTTCTGTTGGAAAAAATTATTCCCTTTGTGCCTGTTTGAAGGAGCAAATGGTGGTCCCCTCAATTGCCTGATCTGAGTGAATAGAAGAGCATGTTTGCAGATCAAAAATGGAGTGGGTGAAATAGAATAATTAAAGGGTTGCTTTTTAATAACTTTTAATCTTAAAGTTTATAATGATAACTTGCTGAATACATTGTGTGAAATTATAGGTTGGAGAGTGGTGGTTTTGGGTGTGATTCTTTTTTTCCCCCAAGCACCTTTGAATAGGATTGATAGCCCTCACATTTTGATACCATCAGCAGAGCGAATACAGTTTTTGATGAGAGCTTTTGTAGGGAGTTGTTGGATACATGGTGATAGGCTTCATTTGTCAGGCTCTGGCCAGCAGAAGAGCTGTTTACAGGTGATGCCTCTGCTCCCTGCATGCATCACCAACCCATTACTGCTGCTGGGTGTCCACTCAGCGCTGGCTGCCCTGGGAAACTCTCTCACCAACAAAACCTCCAGAGCAGCACCTGTGACCTGGGATGAACATAATAGTGATTGATGGCTGAGAAGTGCAGCAGAAACATGACTTCTCCCAACTTCCCACTGACCTCCTGCAGGAAATGGGAAAGATTAACTAATACCTTAAAAAAAAACAGCAATGAAGCCAAAGCTCAAACTCCACAATTTTCTAGTGCTGCAATAACATAACCTTGACATAATGTGGTTTATGGAAAGCAACAAGGGGAGAATGGCTGTTTCTGACATGTTTTAAGGTTGAAGTCACATATCAAACTTAGAGGAAGAAAACCCTGACAATCCTAGTAAACACTATCCTCACCTTCACTGTAAAATTTGGAGTTGTGTAGTTGGCTTCTGGGCCAGTTTGAAGAGCTGGGTTTTGATATTTCTAGGGCAAGGATAACTTTGGGAGGTACATGCCTGGGTGCTTACTTATATTTGGTAGCACCTATCTCCTCCAAAGGCCTCACTTCTTCATGGGGCAAATTTGCAGGTGAGCAACAGCTTCTGTTCCATTGGTGCAGGGCTGAGAGTCAAAAAGAAAGGGCCTCCTGCTGGGAAGGGAAGGGGTTCAGCAAGGGAACAGTGGCCTCTGATGACAAGCAGTGAGAAGTGCAGGAGGCCACACCAGCAGCGTAGGCTAAAGTCCCAAAGAATTGATTGTCTCCATCCTCAAGGTAACCTGTTTAAAAATGTTTTTTATACATACCTGACACAGAAGGAGCCTGAGCCTAATGCAATTCTAGCAATGCAATGCTAAACCAAAGAACAAAATAATATTTATCTTCTTGAAAGAAGGTAAGGTAAGTTTATGAACATGTTGGAAGTAGAGAGATACATTTGTGTTATACATTTGTGTTAGATTTTAATCCTAACCTACTAATGCACACTTCCTAAGTAGGAAGGCAAATTTATCTCTCTAGTACTGAATCACTGGAGAAGGAAGGTTGTCTTTTGTAAAACTGCAGTTTACTAGGCCTAGTTTGTGCTTCAAAAGCCCTGTTGAAGGTTATATAGATAAACTATAACATTTAGGTAGTCTTCTAAATGTTGTTGTGTCCAATTTCCACTGATACGGTGATACGAGGGGAGAGAGAGGAGTGAGTATCTGTGTGTGGGTCTGTGCACGTGTGGGATGCGTTACTTGATTTCTGATGGAATAGGAGCTACAACTACTCTACCTGCAGTGTGGTTTTTTTGGATTAGTTCACCCAGAGTTGCTGGCGGCAGTGATGGCTGGATTTTTTTTTAATACTCCTGCAACACATACAATGCAATGTTAGCATTAAGGTAACCTTATTTTTCCCCCCATTAAATACTCCTTGATGAGCTGTATTGGCACTGGTCCTCCCCTCAAGTCACAGTTCATTTCATATCTGTTTCCTCTTAAATCCCTTTGTATGCAGTCAGCCTTACAGGTCATAAATGAGAGACTGCCAGCTTATTTGTTGTCTGATTGCTTTCGCAAATGCTTCTGGTGTTGATCTTTCTGAGCAAACAGAAACTGATTGCCATTTGTGTCAAACATGGACAGTGTTTTGTAGCTGGGACACAGAAAGGTAGAAGGGTTAAACATGCCATGTTCCCTTGAAACGGTTTTATGGCTGCTGCTAATTTGAATGCTCAGTAATAGAGATCTGTTGGATGGAGGGGTTACCCTTCTCTATTAATGACTCATTGGCCTCCTTCCCAAGCTGCCTGAAGTGCTGCTCTCCCTAGTGGAAATAATTTTGTCTTTGAAGTACTTTCCAGAGCTGTCAACTAATGTTCCACAGTTCCCAGAGGAAATAATAAGCCATGAGTGCATGTACACTGAAAATGTAGAGTCTGAAACGAACTGTTCCTATAGGAGCCTGGCAGTCTGCTTCTCTGTGGAATTCAGCTTGTTTATACAATCTTATCTGGCTAAGCTTTGGTATTTTATCTGGCAGGCAGTTCCTATGAAAAGCAGCTGTCCAAGCAGTGGGAGTGGTGCTCTTGGTGGTTTTTTCAGAAGGTCTATAATTTCTTGTTTCATGTAAATGAAAGAAATACAATACTCTCTTAGCTACAACCAAATGCTCTAAGCAGTTTTCTTTGCCTTATAAATAGCCCTTTAAGCGTGCTCTGCTGTTACATCCTGCATGACTTAACGACAGGATTCATGATGCCCACCTTGAAGGTACAAGGTGCTCTGTAGAGTCACAGGCTGACTACAGAATTGTGAGAAGAGTACCTCAAAGGTACTCAGATTTTGCAGAAATGCTTTTAACCCACCACCATCATTGTTGCCAAGAAAGTGAGCACAGGTGTGTCTCTGCATGAAGAGATCTGTACATATATCTTCTCTAACAGAAAGGTCCTTATGGGTAAGTAGGTAGTGACCACATTATTTAAAAAAAACCAACCCCAAAACAAAAACACCCACTAACCAAACATATTAACTGAAAAGATGCAACCAAAATACTTCTGGTTTTGTGTAACTCATTGCTAGATAAAATGTTTCTTAAAATGTGCTGAAAGCAGAAGCTTTTGGGGAGAAGAGTGGCTATTCAGTGCCTGCAGAAGAGTTTGAGGTATTTTTAATGTAGCTTTGGGTTGCAGATTCAAGTAGTAGAGAATTGAAATGCTCAGGAGTTCTTCTCCAACTGTGGTAAATTATCTTCCTCATTTATTTTTACAGGAACAGTATTTTCAGTAGGAAGCAAATTACGGGCACAAGTAAAATTCAGGTCCAAGTCTTTTGAAATGTAGTGGTTATCCAGGATTATCCATCCAGTTCATAGTACATCTTGTCTGAAAGCACTGCATCTTGTAGATGATCCATATAATCCGGCCTATTCTGAGAAATGAGGGACATACTCAAGACATAAAGGACTAATTCTCCCTCTGTCACCTGTATATAAGTAACACTTGACTCCTGCCTCATTTGAGACATAAGAAAACATGACACCCTGTAAAATTCAAGGCTTGAAACACTGTTCAGATGTGCCATTTGATGGCACTTCTCATGCTAGTGTACATGCAGAGTTCTATTGATGCGTTTTGCTCTGCAGAAGGGGAATTTGATATTGCAACAAATGAAACAGGAAAAATGAGCTCTGTCTAGTTCCATATGGTATATCCTGGTCTTGCCTGAAAGCTGGCATCAAGCACAGTTCATTTCTTTAGCCGAAGTGGCATTCCTGCTTGAAATCCTATATTGTTAGAAACTCAAAACCTAACAAGTTGCTGACCTTCATTAAAAATGTGTCATCATAAATTATGCAATGCTACAGTTTTCATTTCAGTCTGACATATGCCACCTGAGCAGTTTAGTACTGGAAAGGGGTAGTGCACCGTTGTGTGACCACCCTGCAGCTGATAGAAGTGAATGTTGTTGGCTAACTTCTCCCAGTTCTCTTGTGAAGAAGGAAATTTCCGTTTCATTGTGGTAGGGGTTGATGACTTTTTGCTGCCACAGCAACAGCTGATGTTAAACTTCAGTTGAGATACTTTATTCCTGCAGCAAGAGTAGTGATTTTAAGTAACATTGAACAGGTAGCTGCTTTGCTCTACAGGATTTTTTAAATTTGGGTTTTTTTTATTTTAAGGTGATGTCTCAAGCGAGTGTAACTGCTAGAGAGCAGGTTATCTTGAATTCAAGTCATATAATAATCCCTGTATTGTCAAGGAGCATGTATTCCAACCTTTTTCTAGAAAACAAAGTTAATTGGTATTTTTTCTAGAAGAAGCTCCCCAAGTTAGTTCTCATTTCTCCATCCTGTAATAGCTTTTAACAGTTTTTTACCTGTTAAAATTAGGACTTCATCTTCCTCATATAGTTTAGTGTCAGATTTGGAAACTAATGCTTGGCACTGTTTCAGAACAAAAAATCATCATCAAAAGGACATGGACTTCATTTGTTAACATGCTCCAGCCCTGTCATACTAAATCCAAGAACAGTCAATGGTCCCATACTGAATGTAGCCTGCACCACTTGTCATGTAATCCCTGCTCATGCCTGGTTCACGTTTGGAGGAAAAAGTTAGCATTTTTGTGGTAAGATGGGCTTTTTGTTATTAGAGGAGGTGGTTGTTTTGAAGCTGCTCAGAGGTTAGGAATGCTGTCAATCATCTGGGGAGACTGGTTAGTGGGCTGAGCACAGGTGAGGAGGTCGCAGGCACAAAACAACCACTTTTTGTGCCATCGCCCTGGTGGTGGTTCAGCTCAAGGGAGGTGCTTCAGAAGTGACCTATGCATGTTAGGAGGACCATCATACTTCTCCTGTGACATTACTACTTGATCATCACGAACTTGCATGTTATGAGAATTAAATCTCTCTTGTTGTGAATTTAAGGGAAAGAAAACAGTGTCGTCAACAAATATTCACAGATTAATTATTTGGTAAAGCTTTTGCAAGTTTGCCCTAAAGTAATTAAGTATTAATATGCTAACATAGAGGGAGAGAACAGCTTACCTGGGTGCTTTGAGGGGATAGATGGCTAACCAGGGCATGTGTTTCATTTTACTTGCAGTGCAATGAACTGTACTCACCAGCCCCATTTTCTGAGTCTTTAGGGGATGCAGGTTTTAAGTATTGCAGAGACAGTCTTAAATGCCTAAACCCACATGTAATTTTAATTGCCATCTTAGACTGAAATGTTGGGATAAAGGCTCTCTTGGACCTTAAGGCACAGCACTACTATTCCCCAGTGCTGTATTTCAAGTGAGGAAGAATTTGGATTCTAAATCTGAAGCCCTAGGTTGATTTCATAGGACTGTCACAGAAATTTGTCAGTGACTTGTGAGGGTGAGCTGGGCACAGTGTTGGAGACTGTGGTAATGAAAGACATCTCTAGTGCGCCCATACTTTACAAAGAAAAGGTATTTTTTGATTCAGAATCATCCATCAGAACTAGCTGAATGTAGATGGTGATCCTGTTGATGAAAGAAAAGGAATAATACCTGTCTTTGGCTGCAGCAACTGGATTCTACACTTGAAAGAGTTGACAACTGCAGTGCCTGTTCAGCAGGTAGACTTGAGAAGGTGCCGTCTCTCCACAGCCGCTGTCTTGGCTGTGAATACACTTCCAGAAACCAGTTGTGAGCTTCTGCTGTATGGGTGATTTTAAGAACTTCCAATCCTGTGCCTCACCAGTCTAAATGACACAGTAGGGCCTGTGCCGTTGGTACAGCTCTGAACATCCTGGGAGGAGAGAGCAGAGGTGAATGTGAAGTTAAACAAACAAAACTGTGCAAGGAATATCTTCATTTCACAGAAACTACTCCTGTAGGATGACCTTCTAGATGCCTTGTGGTGTCCTCAGGGTTAGTATAGCAAATGTAAATAAGTTATGGAAGAATGCAGAAATAGTCTTTCTGAAGTCTTCAAATTATTTTTTTCCAGCCCAAAGGACTAGGTAGGATCACAGTACAATTTAGACTGGAAGGGACCTCTGGAGCCCAGCTAATCCAACACCTTGCTCCAAGGAGGCTCAGTTAGATCAGGTTGCTACTTACCATTTTGTTTTAGTGTCCTTTAATGAGTGTAACTTAATGTCACTTAATTGAAGTCTGTCAATAATACGTCTTGAAAGTGGGCTTGAAAATGAGACCTTGCAAGACATAAAAATGCAATTATAACCCTGTTTTTGCTAACACCTTTTTTTCTCCAACCTTTGTCAGGTAGAGGTATTGTCTTACTTTCTCAAACATTGCTATGCAAGGTTAATTTGTCGGAGAAGGAGTTTTCTTAGCTCTGTAATTGTACTTTTGGATTTCACTGTTCATCTTCAACAGGAAAATAAGCTGAAAGTCTGTTAGTTTATCTGAAAAGTGTTACTATGCTTAAAGTCCCAGTGAAATAATTTTTCAGCTAGTGCATTGTTCATATTTCAAAGATTCACAGTATTTTTATTGTGAAATGCCGTGATGCAATTTTTACCCTAACAACTTCATGACTGAAGTATTTTTTTATGCAAAGCACAACATGAGCTTATGTGGAATAACTTATTTTGCTTGGATGAATTAAAGGTGATCACTTTACACATGCCCTTGGGATACTGCTACAGAGACTGAAATATTTAAATAATTCCTTAAACTGCAGACCCAGAACGGCATTTTTCAGTGAATTTTGCTCTCAAGGGCAGGAGTATGTGTGTGAATCCATGTCCATTCTGTGATCCTTAGCATATGGACTAGTCTTTCTCCCTGCTTCCCTTTCTGCCAGGCTGCTTGCTTACGCAGTACCTTTTGTTATCTGCCACTTCTAGCACTTTTTATCACTGTCAAGTTCAGCTGAAATGAAGTAAAATATTCCAAAGAGAAAAGTTATGTACCAAGAGATGCATATTAACAAAAATTGCTTCCTAAAAAAGCCTAGGCCTAAAACATATCCAACTACTCTCTTGCACTCTTGCATTCATGTTTGTACCTAAGGCCTGCTACCAGTTAAGGCTGTTATTGGGTATTTAAATACTCCCCAGTTTGGACTTTTAAGTTTAGGAGTGTGTATACGCTCCTTGCCCACTTGAAATGTATGTTTTTGCTTTTTTTTTTCATATTATTATTAGTGCCTTCACTGAACCAATTTTAAGAGGAAAATGCCCCACAGATTCTGTTTGATTGATACATTGGTACTGTTTCTCTTTCAGATGAAGTGGACTACAGCAATTTTGGGACCAACACGCTCTCGAGGAAGAAGAAGGCTCTGGTGACGCTCCGCAACGACAACCTCCGCCGGCGTCCTCACATTAACATTAGCATGCCTCATGATTTTAGACCAGTGTCTTCCATAATCGATGTGGACATTCTTCCCGAAACACACAGGAGAGTGAGGCTGTATCGGCACGGATGCGAGAAACCCTTGGGGTTTTACATTCGCGATGGCACCAGCGTAAGGGTGACTCCTCACGGACTGGAGAAAGTACCCGGCATCTTCATCTCCCGCATGGTTCCTGGTGGCTTGGCAGAGAGCACAGGCTTGCTGGCTGTGAATGACGAAGTCCTGGAAGTTAATGGCATTGAAGTAGCAGGAAAGACTCTTGACCAAGTCACAGACATGATGATTGCCAACAGCCATAATCTCATTATCACGGTCAAGCCAGCAAACCAGAGGAACAATATTATTCGGAGCAGTAGGATGTCTGGTAGCTCTGGCCAGTCGACAGACAGCACTGCGAGTCACCACAGCTTGCCTACATCCCACATGCTGCAGAACTTCCACCCTGATGAAATGGAGAGTGACGAAGAGGCTGACATTGTCATCGAGGGCGGTCTGGAGCCACAGCACATTCCTAAACTGCACAGCCTTACTTCCAGTAGCCTCTCTCGAATCAATGGCAGCAGCCTTAGCCACAGACTGCAAAGGGACCTGGTGCTCAACAACAACTCTGGCAGAGAAAGCAATGGCAACATCCACAAATTACTCAGTTCCTTAAAAACTGATCCCCGACACAGTCTGGTTATCCCCAGAGGAGGTATCGAGGAGGATGGAACAGTCATTACACTCTAGTAGCAATTTCTCTATTCTCCTTACAGTCTTAAGTGCCAATTGGGACAATTGATTTGTGCAACATGTTAATGCACAAAACAGGGAGCTGATATTCTCATAGACCTCATGGGTGCAGAAAAGCGTTGCTTTCTAGGAAACATGGCATCTGGAGTTAGGCATAAAACTGTCATGCACTGCAAAATTTGTCAGGAGATAGCCAGAGTGCAAAACCTGGTTTATGTCCCAGCCCTGAAGTGAGAACACAAATCTGTTTTAGTTGGTGTAATTCTAAGCAGTCTCACAGACTACCCATGGCAGTGTTATATACCCAGGTTTGATTGCATGGGTGGATGTATTTATACGTGCATGTAAACGAATTAGATTTTAATAGTAACAGACATGTCTATTTGAAGTGGAGCCTGGTTTTCTTCTAATACCAGCTAAGGGAGAGAATGCTTCTGAATAGCCATCCCATCTTCTACTGTTACATACAGCCCTTCCGCTAACTTGTTTACACCGTATTTTCAGCCTTACGTCTGATCCAGACAAGCTCGGTAAAAGCAGCCGTTTCCTGTTCTGGTGGTAACAGCGTTCGGGAGACGCCGCAGGTACATTTTCCTGAGGAAACCATGGATGCACGTGTATAGAACCGAGCGTCTCCCGAATCCCGAGGCGGCGGTGCGGGACGCGGCTGTGGCTGCCGGGGGCTGGGCGCCACCTGCCGGCCGGCGGGGGGAGCGCGGGGAGACACCAGCGGCGGCGCGGGCTGACAGCGGGGTCAGCGCCGCTGTGTCGTTGTATTCTTTTACCATATTTATTAGATAATACCTCCTCTTTTTTTGTTTTTACTCTCCCCCTATCATCTCTGGTTTTTTCGAAATCATGGGTCGTGTGAATTTTTAGGGGTGCAGACCTCAGAGCTGACACAGGTCCTTGCTGTACCTTTAGGGCGACCTGAATCCACAAAGTATTTCCTTGGCAAAGGATTGCCCTACAGAGGAGAGGGATGCTGGCTGACTTTCAAGCCTAACTTAGAATAGTTCTGTTATTTTTGGACTCCTTTAATAGAAAAGTTTAACATCTACAGAGGACTTCTAGAAACTTAAAATATACTGGATATTTGCGATGGTCAGACACCTTTACTGGGTGACCAGTGACTGTTGAGTCAGTACCTGCCTGCTTCTGGAAATGCCATGAGTTTATGAAAGTGGTCTAATCTAAAATATTTTGTTATATCTTGATCACTGTAAGGAACAAAATATAAATGTTTTAAAATGTATTTTTCTACTTTTAGCTTGTGTCATTTGCTCTTTGTTTTTAACTTTGTAGTACATTAAAGCTTTTTTTATATGGTGGAATAGACATTTCTTAAATATTGTATGGATATGAAAATTCAGAAGTCTTGGTTTGAAAAAATTACATTCCTTTTTGGAATCTGTAATGGCTGGAAAAATGATGTGTGGACTAATTCATTGTTGCTACTTAAGAATACCTGTGGAACAACAAGTCTTCTGCTCATAGTTAAATATCTTTGGAACATTGAACTTAGTTTATTTCTTTTAGATTTGCTATAAGAGTTTATTTTAAAATTCTTTCACTTATTCTAATTAAAACTTTTTTAGGTGTCACAGCAGCTATAGAGCTGTACTTAATTTTCCCAGCACAGTAAGAATAGAACATTGATCCTGTTCATCCTAAAACTGTGTTTGTACTTTACCAAAGGTTTTCATTTTTTAAGAAAAACTGATTATCGGTGCGGTAATAAAATTAAATAGCTGGATATGCTTCAGTCAATCAGACCATCTTATCAGGAAAAATTTGTTACATCTTAAATAAGACTACTTTTATGAATAAGTGGATTTGTCTGGCTGAAGTTACTCATTTTACCTTAGTTAACTGATGAAAATGTGACCTGTCTGCAATAAAATGTGCACTGTCGTACTCCTATGCTATATTTTTTCCCTGTGCTCAAGCATTTATTTGGAAGTATTTCCCATCCCTGTGAAAACAAGGTATCCAGTTTGGGTGGCTCTTCAACTATGTAGCTATTTTAGTAGTGTTTGTCCCTGTACCAGTACAGTCTTTGATCCTTCCGTTTGATCTCAGAGATACCCAGTTTCTTGCCGTAATATTTTTTTCTCAGTGCTGCTTTTACTAAAGGTTCCTGTTACTCTGATTTCCATGGGAACGAAGTAGTTTGCTACCCTCCCCATAGCGTGGCCTGCTGTAAAACTCAGGGTCTTGAGGGGTAAATTTGGCTTCTTGGAAAAAGCCCAGGATACTTCTGGCACAGTGATCTTCTGGCACACTGCACACCTTTGCCTGGAGCCTGCTGTCCATAGAAAACGTGCTCGTACAACCTATCCAAACTCTTCCACTGCATTCATCACAGGAAGTAGGAAGTATACGCTGAATTTCACACACACGTACCCAAGACGAATTATAAACTGAGAACAGCCGAGTGTCGGCTTTAGAGCCGGCACTTTCTGAAATAACTTCTAAGGCTTGCAAACATTTTGTGCAACATTTTTGTGGGGAAAACAACGAGACAACCCAGCTTCTATTTTGAGTGCCCCGTAGTGATAAGTGAAGGCGTGTTACCCCAGTGTCCTCTGAAAGTGAGCTCCCTTCCCAACTCTCAGGCCGTTACCGGAGGAATCTGTGGAAACGCGGCTGAGCCGCTCGGGTGTCACACACCAAGGCCCCTTCCGGATGAGATTCAAGTGCCGAAGGGCCTTTAAGGGTGTGTGTTCGAGGGAGCGGCGGCACGCCACTCCTCCTTAAAGGGCACATCCTCCCCAGCACCCCTGCAGCCGGCGCCGCGTTCCTGGCCCAGCGCTCGGCGGAGGCGGCTGGGAGGCGGTGCAGCCTGAGCTCCCGAGCGGCCAGGCGCGATTCCGCGCCCGGGCACCGGCGATGCGTGCGCTCCACCCACTCGCAGTCCCGGGGCGCGGGGGCCGGGCCGCTCCC